>JADRCD010166737.1:0-10371 GCA_019843815.1 Montemys delectorum
ACCTCAACCCCAAGCAAGGTCTTCAGGAGATGCCCTCCTAGTCCAGGGATAGCCATGTCTAGCTTCCAGCTGTCTTTCCCCTACCATCTATGGGCTGTGAGAAGAAAGTTGCCCAATTGCCATGTCATCGGTGGGAGGCATCTTGAGGATGTGCCAGAGACCTGGGAAAGAAGAGGCTCCCAGGAATCAATGAGCATGACCTTTGCTGAAACTCACAGCCCTGAGGATTTGGAACCTGAAGAGACCACCTCCTGTAGCCAGGCAAGAACTCCATTGGAGCAATAGGGTCATCAACCTAGCCACAAAACATTCGACCCCAATTTAACCTGTCTACAAGAAATGCAGGGATGGGGATGGAAAAAATACTGAGGGAATTGCCAACCAATAACCATCCTACCTTTAGACTTATTCTATGAGCAAGCACCAATCCCTGACACTACTAATTTTACTTTGTTTTGTTTGCAGACAAGAGCCTCGCCTAACTGTCCTCTGAGAAGCTCCACCCAGAAGCTGTCTATAACAGCTAGAGAAATCCACAGTCAAACGTTGGATGGAGCACAGGGACTCTTATGGAAGAGTTACAGGAAGGGTTGAGGGCCCTGAAGGGGACAGGAACTCCACAGGAAGACCAACGGAGTCACCTAACCTGGACACTTCGGGGCTTTTAGAGCCTGAACCACCAACCAAAGAGCATACACAGGTTGGTAATAGGACCTCACATATACGTATCAGATGTGCAGCTCTGTCTTCATGTGGGTTGCTCAAAAACTGGAGTCTGATCTATCCCTAAAGCTGTTGCCTGTCTGTGGAATATGTTCTTCTAGCTAGGCTGCCTTGTCTGGCTTTGGGGGGGGGGGGAGAGTGTGTGCCTAACGTTGATGACTTGACGTACCTGTGTGAGGGGATACTCAGGAGGGGCCATGACCCTCTCAGAGAAGAAGGGGATGAGGATGGGGGTAGGGATTGTGTGATGGGGGGACTGGAAGAAGGGCAGCAATTAAGATGTGAAATAAATAAATAAATAAATAAATAAATAAATAAATAAACTTTAAAAAGAAAACAAAAAAGTTTAAACATTATAGAATCAAGAAGTTCAGCCTAAGAGATGGGAGACGCTCTCTCGAGCTGATCATTTCTGTTCCTATCTGTAAAGCACTTTTTTTATTCAGGTGATTCTGCTGGGGGCAACATTATAGAAGGACTATGTTATGGTGACAGAAAGTAGTGTTTCATGTACAAATTAAAGCAATGTCTCATACTCAGCTAGTGAGACAACAGAAGCCATTTTACATGGTGGTTCTGGTCCAGCAACACTTGGTGACTCACTGCAGTGGCCATCGCTTAGAACAAAGCTGCCACCTGAGATCTTATGAACTCTTCTGTCCCTCTGCGTCAGCCTGCATACATCCCATCAGTCAGGATAGAACTAAGACTGTCCTTAGAACTGATGCTTTGATAATCTTTCATGTCAGGTGACTTGCTGAAGCCACACAGAGACAAAGACCAAATACTAATCACTCTTGCCTATTTTTGTCAGAAAACACTGTCTAAAAGCAGGGAAAGGAGACATGGAGGGCAAGAATTGACATTTGTATAAAAGTTAGAAACATTTAAAGCAACTGAAGCTTATATGCAGAAAATGCAGAATCAAGGGAAACCATGCCTCAAAATTATCACAGGTATTGTACTCAGGAGGGTGCTGTGTGCTTAGACACCAGATCTAGTCTATCCTATGTTGAGGTTTTCCTCCCAAGGAGAGGATTATATTGGAATGTATGAACCTTCTACTCTGCTGTACTGCACTGATCCAATTGGTTCTGAAAGCCATACATAGCCCCTGCAAAGGAAAACAGGAGCCAATAATGAGAAGGGACATGGAATAGACCTGAGGACAGTTGGAAGTTCATGATGGCCCTTGCTTTTCTAGAGCAGGAATCTAACATCATAACAGTACCAGTTATGAAGTTTCCACAGACATAAGTCATAGCGCAGTGAAATAAATGTTATTCTGAATCATTAGTACTATGAGGTAATAATATTGCAAAGGGTGTGGAAGTGTTTGGGAGAAGCTAGAATGACTCCAGGGTGAAATAGAGATTGGAAACACTAAGACATGAGTGGAGAGTTTAAAGCCAGCAAACCTCAGCCATTGTGTCTCTAGCAGCAGATGTTATATATAAATGTTTATTAAATGCCCTCTGCCTTGAAACTCTGCAGTGTTCATTGTTTAAGATTATCCAACATTCCTCAAAGAGAGGAAGTTCTTACAGAAACCCAGGAACAGAAGGGATGCTAGGGAGGCCCTCTTTAGCCTCGAGCACAGTGAGACCTAGCTCCCTAAGTAGCAGGCACTCAAGCCTGGACACTTACTCTGTGGTTCAGAGGCTACCCTGACTAGGGAGGCTTCTTTCTCACCACCACACTTTCTATCCCTTCTCATTCCCACTTACAGTCTGGGTCTGACAATATAAATATTAGAGATGTGAATATTTTCTTTGAAGTTTTGGAATCGCAATGAGACCTAGGCAAATAAGTGAAAATTAAACAAAAATGTGGCTTGTCAGTGTTGTATAATAAGTGGTCAAAATAAAGAAAATTCCATAAAACAGTGGAACCTTCCTAATACTGTGGCCCTTTAATACAGTTCCTCATTTTCATTGATATTTCATAACTGTAATTTTGCTACTGTTATGAATCCTAGTCCAAATATATTTGGATATAGTGGTTTACGAAAGAAATTGCAACACATAGGATGAGACTCACTGCCTTAAAGTTTACCAGAAAAAAAACAGAAGACATATAAAATAAGTGAATATTAATCAAAGTGATAGCTTAGTTCTCATCATAAACAAAGGGAATCAGAAGATAGTGAAATGGCAAGCTTCAAATTTTTTCAAGTAAAATAAAATACCTAGAGAGACACAATTCCATGTCATGATAGTAGAAAAAGTATGTATTTGGTAATAAACAAAACCAGAGAATTCATCACCCTCCAACTTCAAGATGTGCCCAAGGACTTTCTTGATTGAAACAGTGATTGACACAACTGGACAAAAATGAACAAAGAAGAAAACAGACATAAAGAGAAAAAGAAACCAAACTACCTATTGATTGACCTGGCTGTATATATTCTTAAAGAAACTATAAAGAAACATAAAGACGCTGAAATTCTGAGGCTCAATTAATGAATCATGGTTCTCAGGATGCAGAAGCAATAGAAAACAGAAAGTTTGTGTCCATTTGCAAGTAGTGCTTGGAGAAAGAAAATTTACAACTCCAATAGTTTTGAGTCTAGTAGTAAAAAGACCACTACTAGGAATGAATACGTTACAGTGTACGAAGACCTATATGCTGAAAGCCAGGGACGCTGTGGAGAGGCACAGAGGCTTAATTTAATGTATTTATGTATGTATGTATTTGCTCATTTGTCTGTTTGCTTGTTTGTTTGACTAGAAGGATAAGTATGGATTTTAATCCTTTCTAATATGACTCTAAGTTCATATAATTCTGGTCAAAATTATTGTAGTTTTGTAGACACAAGTTGACCCTAAAATTTACCTTGAAAAAGAACATATTAAGAGCACTTACAGCCAGGCATGGTGGTGCATGCCTTTAATCCCAGCACTTGGGAGGCAGAGGCAGGAGGATTTCTGAATTCAAGGCCAACCTGGTCTACAGAGTGAGTCCAGGAGAGCCAGGGCTACACAGAGAAACCCTGTCTCGAAAAAAACCAAAAAAAAAAAAAAAAAAAAAAAAAAGAACTTATGATTTTTAAGACTATGAAATCACAGTGATTAAGACAGTATGTCATCATCATAAACAAGATACATAAATATATCAAAAAGATGTGAGAGGGAAGATAGATTAAGTGATCTTTGGCTGAGGTCCTAGAGCAGATTAATAAAGAAAGCACCATATTTTCAGGAGTAGTACTGGGAACATGAATACTGTCCTGGGGATCTGGACAAACACTCTGTGGCATGCCTGAAGCACTGGCTGCAATCCTCAACACTGCAAGTAGAAGCAGGAGGATCCGAAATTCAAAGACATCTTCAACTGCATAGCTCTTTCAAGGCCACTCTCTGGTACATAAAAACCATGTCTCAGAGACAGGAGAAAAGAAAAAGGAGAAACTTAAGTCACATTTCACATCAGAAATGTAGCTAGAGATGCTACATTCCTAAGTGTGAGAGCTGAGAGCACAGAGCAAAACTTCTTTGTATCTTTGTGCTAGAATGATTTTCTTAGCATAACATTCAGCCATAAAAGCAGATAATCAGGTGGCAGGCTGAACTTGTTAAAAATGAATGCCTCAGCTCATCAAAAGTAACTTTCAGAAATGAAAAGACAAGGCACAAATTGAACGAAATAATTTATAATCCTGTATCTGGAAATGGATTTATATTCCTAGTATGTAATCAGTTCCTACAGTTCAATAATAAAGAGACAAAAACTTTAAAAATAGTGAACAAAGACTAGGCCAATTCCCACATTAAAAAAGGACATACATGATTCAATAATTGCAAGAAGAGACACTTACCAAGGTTAGATATTAGAAAAATAAATATTGACTACACTGATACCCATAAAATAGACTGGATGATAGATAAGTATGCACAAAATAGCTTGACTAGACTATAGAAAACAGCATCAACCTTTAGGGAGAGTGTATAATAAGCAAGACGACTGATAACAGTGTAGAACAGGAAAACTCCATGGAAATTTGTGATAAAATTTAATATGCAGTAACATTATAATCACCAATTTCTTCCCATATTCTTATCCCATAGAAATGATCACATGACGATGGGAAAACTTTCATAACATAGTCACAACTTGAGTCATGGTACCAAAAGTTCAAACATTTATGAAAATTCAGAAAACTTAAAACCACTTCTATGTCCATCATTAATTACTAGGCAGACAGCAATGAATACTGTGTGGGTGTAAAACCAGAAAAGAGCAGACACAGGAGGGCCACGCTGTAAACCACCTTTTTATATTGGTCAACAACACGTAAAACAGATTCAAGGGAAAAGAAATAAAGAAAACTACACACTAGAGGGATAACCAGAGGGTGGCAGTGTGGGTGGCTGGAAAGGAGTGACTGAAAGTTCTGAGACAGTAAGTCCTATTGTGTCTTAAATAGGGACACAGCTAAATTAACAAGTCTCTGTCCAGTATGTTTGAAGTACTAGGATGATACAGGAACAAAACAACAACAAAAAAATCAAACAAACCAAAAAGCCCACCACCAAACTCATAAATTATTTGACCTTGGTGAGATGACTCAGAAGGCGAAAGACACTTGCTGCACAAATTGAGACCTTGAATTGTAGCCCTAAAAGCTATGTAAAGGCAGGCTCAGATTTGACTCCACAGATGTGTCTTCTGACCCCTATAAGCACTCCATATACCCTCATACAACAAACAACAATTTATTATTTATTAATAATTTATTTAGTATTAATAGATTATTGATTATACATATCAGTAATGAACACAAATTAAAAATTCAAAAGCAAATCCAAAAAATGTATATGTGATTACAAAAGTTAAAAGTATATTAAACTGTATGCCTAAGATCCCTGGGTTTTAATGATATTAATAATCTAGTTATATTAAAAGTATAATGTAAAAATCAACAAGCAAACAAAGAACAACCAACAGCTACCTCCTAAGGCACTGGAATGAGGGTGCACTTAATGAGCATCAGTCATCTTGCCTATCTATTGAAGAATATGATAGTTCATAGTGGTAGCCATGTCTCTAAGTTGCCTACACTAGCTAATAATGTAGCTGAGCCATCAGGACCTCATCTACACCAAAATTCCATAGAGTTTGTGAAATTTATTTAGTAAGAAACAAATCAAGAGCAAGTCCTCTGTGGTACATGACAGGCTCCCTTTGTTTTGCTCCATATAGTATTTCTTACAGAAAGTATGTTCAAAGGTGTCTAGTAGACTAGGCATGGACTGTAAGATATAAAAAGGGTTACAAGTCTACCTTGTAACCCTGTCTCCTCTGGCAGTTGTGATGATAATGCAGAACCATATAGTAGGGGATAAGGGTAAGGAGCTTATGGTAGCCAACATCTAAATGAAGCTGGAACTGCAAAGAAAAAGAACATATTAAGAGAACTTATAGCCAGGCGTGGTGGCACACGTCTTTAATCCCAGCACTTGGGAGGCAGAGGCAGGTGCATTTCTGAGTTCGAGGCCAGCTTGGTCTATAGAGTGAGTTCCAGGACAGCCAGGGCTACACAGAGAAATCTTGTCTTGAAAAAACAAAAAAACAAAAAACAAAAAAACAAAACAAAACAAAAAAACCAAAACCAAAACAAACCAAACCAAAACAAAAAACCCAAACAAACAAACAAACAACAACAACAACAACAACAAAAACCAAAACCAAAAACAAAAACAAAATTATGGCAAATGTAGATACCCATTTCCTGAATATCAGGTGAAATCATTTGGTATTCTAAGCAATTGTTAGTTTTATCTGCTGAGAGAGTTTTTATTTTATTTCAACTGTGAACCTAATACCTCTTTTTGTTGTTGTTTTCAAGCTGGCCTTGGTCTTGAATGACATTGTCAGAAATTTCATGTTCTGTCCACCCTTTATTTGATGAAATGGAGACTTGGGTCAGTGTGTCTTCCTGGTTCCCATTCTTTTTTCTTCCAACTGAAGCACCATAGCCAGGATATGAGAGAAAGATTCAGAGGGCTGGATAGGATCCCAAACCTGGCTCCCCAGCCAAGGTGGAAAAGTTATTTTACCAGTTTTGCTTCAGTTTCGGTAATTCTCAAATTGCACATGGCAATGCCTACCTACTTCACAAAGTTATTGTAAGACTTTAATTATACTTAACTTTATCAAAATTTTAATATATATTAATTTAATTTTTTGAGATTTCATGTATGACTATTGTATTTAAACCATGTCTACACTTCCCTTTTGCCTTCAAACTCTTTCCACGTTTTTTTTTCCCATTCCATTTCACTTCATGACGTGTTCTTATTCATTATCGACAAATACAGTTTAAGTATAAAGACCATCTTGGCAGGGAAGGCTTTGGGAATAGGAGGAACTGGGCATATTATACCCAAAGTCAAGAAGCAGAAATAGACTAGAAAAGATGCTTAGCTCTTTTACTTCACTCAGTGCAGGGCTCTAGCCCGTGGACCGCTGCCACCTACATTCATGGTAAATGTTCTCTCCCCAGTTAAACTTCTCTGGAAACAAATTTACCCAGAGGCAATTCAAAATCCAATCAAAGTTGACAATGAAAACCTCATTCTCATGATCAAGAATAGTTTCTTTGTATGGGACTCTTTAGAGCAAGACATCTCCTTTCATCTTGATCATGTGCAGAAACTGTGTAATGGTACCTTCTGTAGAACTAGAAATGTAGTCAACATATGCCATATTTGCTGCCCCTCTGACACTGGAAATCCAAGGCTCTAGACCTGTGATAAAGAATTTTCTGTTGTAATGTAAGAGCTTTTGTTACAGCAGCACAGGAAGACTAAGGCATCCTCATATTGTCACATAGAAACTTGATGGCTGCATAATTGGAATAAACCAGTACAATTTGAAGAGTAAAAGGCAGGATGACTGAGATGGGCGAGGATTGAATGCATGCTCAGCACAGACAGGTGATCTCTTAGGGAGCATAGCAATTTTTGTTTGAATTCTATATTGAGTGTTACAATGGTGAAGAGTCTGGCTCAAGGTCATCTCAATGCTAAAAGTTGGCATCAGATTTTGAGTATAGGTATTCCGAAGCCCAGATCAAAAGTTGTTCTTGGTGATAAGGGGACAATAAGGAATCTGCATGCTTTGCTTTGTTCTGATTTTTTTTTTCTGTATTAAATATCTCTCAGGCTAAGAGTCAAATGCTTATTCACATGGAGCTTTTTGGCTTAGACTCCATTGTAATTAGACTTAAGAAGCACCATAACTATCTATGCCCACTGGGTACTATTAAAAGCTGCACAGCATTATGGAAATTCAGATTTCCCTAGCTAGAAGTCATCTTTGCTGGCGGGTTGAAATATAATCTCTTAGCCTGATACTTAAGCCCATCGTTATTAGACCAGAACTCTTAGCAGTTTTTTCTGGGTTTCTAAAAGGAGAGGTTGCTAGTTCCTTTCCAGGGGGATGAGGGTGAGAGGGGACATGTCTGACCTCTGTCTTTTTAACTCTCCTTCACCTCTCCTCCTAGCCAACATCCTTGTCCAGAGCCACAGTATCCAGACTCCTGAGCCTGCTACCCATTTTTGACAGCCCTATGAGGGCTACAGGTGTGACTTAGTGGTTATGTGAAGGTCTACATGTTCTTAGGGATAAGAAAAATTCATTTTGGTCTCTGCTGGAATGTTTGCCAGAGACTTCTACACTAGAAATCATGGAGAACTTGCAGAATTCTATCCGACTGGTTCACAGTACCCCTCTTGTCTAGTGTCCACACACATTTGCTTTATAGATCAGAAAGTGGGAAAGAAGGAAGCACGGAGTGATTGATATTCTAAAAGCCTGTGTAGCCTTTCAAGATTCCCACCCATGTATGTATTTTGATGTCAAGACCCTAAAAGAATTTGTCATCATAAGTCACACTGTGGATTTTATATTCCAGAATCCCCACAGCCTTTTCCAGTAGCAGCTTTAGGAGTTACTGAGCTTGCTGTGTGAGTTTCCCAGGGCTGTGTTAATGAGGTATCTAAAGTCTCTGAAAACAGCATCTTCTCCCAGCCTTAAGGGTTTGGGGTTTGAGATGAAGGTGGTGGCAGAACCACGGCCCCTCTAAAGCTTCGAGCAGGGTCCTTCTTCATCTGCTGGGAGATTCTCTCCCTTCCTGGAGCCCAACAGGGCTCCTTGGCTTGTATTGTACCACTCCAGTCTAGCTTACATTTTGACAGTAACTTGTTCACAATGTGATGGACACTCCTTTCAACCCGTGTACTGATTATGGCCATTTCCTTAGATTTTTAATTGGTATCATCTGAAGATCAGCATCGATTTCATATTTTATTTATTTTTAATTTTACTGTTTTTTTTTTCTCTGACTCCTGAGGACCTTCGGGGTTCAGTTTTAAAATCTGCCAACATCCCAATCCCTTCAGATTTCCTCTTCTGTCCAAACCTCTTCCTTGAGCTCAGGGATTCTCTAGCCATATATTTAATTGATTCCAAGTTAAATATATCCAATAAAGAGCTTTGTCTGCTCCCAAGAACTTTCACAAATACCCAACTTTGAGCCACTTAGCAAATCCTAATGACTTTACTTTTAAATATACCCCAGCCTAAACTCTTCATGGGATTCTTACTGTTTATATTCTGTTCTTTCCTTTTCTTCTTAATATTTTTTTTTTTACCAAATGAAATGTCACACTTTACTTTTCAGTGAGAGGCCACAGCCACCATATTTACAGTTTAAAATCCCACTCCCCTAAAAGCGATGAAAAATTTTCTGTTGTCACATTTTATTATTCTGCTTCTCAGTGATGCTTATCTATAACTATATATGATTTATGTGTTTACAGATTAGCTGTGTTGGGTATATTTCCCCCTTATAAGGCAGTTTTTATTAGGGCTTACAGTCTTGTGCTAGTGACCATCTATCATATTAGTACTGTCTGAGACATAGCTACTGCTCAATAAACAGACCTTGAAGAAATACACATCCTTCTATTCTTTCAAAGAAATTAGATCTTACTCATTATTCAGGGTCTTGTGAATATATTCACATTTTCCTAAAGATATTTAAGATACTTTTGGTATCTTCATGGAGGTTGATCTCATATGTTTACTATATATCTTATATCCTGAACTTCCATAGTTTGTTTAATAATTTTTATAACTAATAGAGTTATATTCTCCATGAGTTTTCAATAAAGGTTTCGCAGAGGATAAAAAGATTTCTTGCTAACATTCTACAGAATAAAAATTTTCATTCCTAATGTCATGAAGAAAATTATTTCCAAAAGCATCAAACATCTTGCAGTAGGCTTTATAGTGGGTAAATGAGACTTGAGAAAAAAATCATAGTCTTTGACACTACTTCTCTCTCTTCTTAATGTCAGTGAACTGTTTTACCTCATGGGTCATCACTGCCAGTCTCATATAAGGGAGTAGGCTCTGTAGGCACACTGTTTCAGGGTGCTTTGTATTTTGCATGAGAGATGTTGAGGTACCTCACAAAGTGGGAGCAAAAGGTGATAGATTCATTACTGCTAAATCAAAACCTTATGCTGCTCACAGGGGAGACTTTATGAATTATTCCCTTGTAACCTTTTATTGTCATAAGAAGAAATAAAATTCCAAGCACTGAGAGTGGTATGCAACAAAAGACTGAAGCTGCCAGCA
>JADRCD010166738.1:0-25083 GCA_019843815.1 Montemys delectorum
CCTCTTATTTTGTCTTCTCATTTGACTTCATTTCCTCTAATCTATTCCTTACATGTTTTGGTGACTTAAATTATGTGTCCTTTATAAGTTGACTGATTGAACTAATACTTACTGAAGCTATTAAAACAAGACTGGGCATGATTTGGGCTCTGCCTCAATGCCCAGCTTCATCTCAAACTTCTCCCCAAGCATGTGCAGAGAGCACTTTGCGTAGGGTGCTGGCTCCTTCCTGGGACACTGGGGCTATTTTCATGTTGCATGTCAGTTCATTCACCCTTCCTCACAGACATCTTCTCTGACCCCTCCCAGTTCAGCATGGCTCCCTTAGAATAGTCTTTCTTGTTTTCTTCCCTTATTCTTTATGGCATTTATGAAAGGAGAGTGTCTTAGTGTTCTATTGTGAAGATGCAGCATGGCCAGGGCAACAGAGGAACGCATTTAATAGGGCCTGGGTTACAGTTTTAGAGGTTTAGCCCATCATCATCATGGCTGAAAGCATATTGGTAGGCAAGCAGACATAGTGCTGGAGAAGTAGCTGCGAGTTTTACATCTGAATCCACAGACAGAGAAAGATTCTGGACTTGAAATGAGCTTTTCGAAAACACAAAGGTCTCCTCCAGTGACACACTTCCTCTGACAAGGCCACACCTCCTAATCCTTTCAAATAGTGGCACTCCCAGGTGATCAAGTATTCAAAACCAAGAGCCTATGGGGGCTGCTCTCATCCAAACCACCACAGATGCACTCTATATTCTAACACTGTGTGTCCGATGTCTGCCTTCCCACCACACCACAATCCCTGGCAGGCACACATGTGTGCTATTTTTTTTTTTAAATGTTGTTACATCACTTTAAAGGCTGTATTGGATAAACATTTGAAAATAGGTTAAGAATGGAATAAAACAAGGTAAAAGGAGCAGATGAATTAAAAATAGCTTTGTGGTTGTGCCCTGGAAATATTTAGATTCCTATAGGATCCCTCATTTTTAATATCACTTTCTTTCATTTGGAGAGACTCATTTCATTATTGTCAGGGGCTGGAAGAGGTCTAGGCACTACCTACAAGGGAACTCACAAGTTAGCCTAAACAGTTTCATGAATGAATACATGAGACTCAGGTCAGAGACAATGGACCCTGTTACTCATAGCACAGCCAGTAGCATGAACATCAATATATCTGCCATTATCCTTTTGATCCTAAGTCCCCTAGGAATAGTGAGGACCAGTGCAGGGCACATGGTGCAGATTTCTGAGCTTGGGAAACTTGATTGCTGGGCATCTGTACCAAAGAAGGTGCCATAGCGGTCTCCTAAGAGTCTCAGCTAATGTGCCCGTCATTCTACTTGGAGACACTAAGTCTGTCTTCCAAGCATGCTTACTTTAAAAATGCCCTTGGATACACAGTCCTGGAGCAAGGCAGTTGCTGCCCTTCTCAGAAGATGTGTAGCTTCATTAGAGAACTATGAGGTGAGGAATTTTCATCCCATAATATCAACCCCTATGAATATGACCCAGTAATGTTATAGACATGTAGGAAAATGTCACAGTATGTACAATTAATATACATCAATACAAAAGTCAACCCCTCTCCTAGCTGTTGGCAAAGCTACTTTATTGATTTGTGATTAATTTTCCATGAGTATGTAGGCCCTCTAATTAATCTGATTGACAGAAGCTAGAACAAAATCCCATTATCTTGTCTCAGAATATTTTATTGTCTACTATCAACAAACCAACTTTAAACAACAGGATGAGGACAATGTATAGTATTGACCTCAACTATGGTCTCAATGTTCTGGATCCCACCAGCTCAGCCAACCTGGAGTGCTGACAAGATTTAAACTTCTTAAATGTTAGGTAATGTTCTCCTCTGAATCATCTTTTCATGTAGTCCAAGGATTTAATCCAGAATGTACAGTATCGTCTCTACCTTCATGCTAGAGGAGATACCCTAACGTGATGTTCTTGCAACTGATATTCCTCGTCTGTTCATTGTAATGACTTCAATGACTTCAAGACCCCAAATGGTGTCAACTGATTTCTTCAGCTCAAGTCAGAGACATATTTTACACTAGTTTTCTATCTGGATGACTCCTGTTGGAGAGAAACCCGCCCCAGGCTATGCATAAACAGCATGTCTGCTAGCCTCCCAGGAAAACCAAATATAGCCTTGTCATCCGAGGGCCATGTAATTTACTAGTGATGTTTGCCTAAACATCTGACTCCAGCTCCTTTACAACCACTGCTGAGGTACAAGCTCCCACGATTTTGTCTTAGATTTAGCTGATCTACAAAATACCTTCAGCGCATCTCCATCTTTTTCTGCTTCCCTTTCCATAGATGTTATTAGTTTTAATTCTGACTTCAACACCAGAGGCAGTTCCAGGATTGTCTACTGCCCTCTCCCACTGGAATGAAAGATTATTTATGATTGGAACTTCCTTGAGGTGGGAGGGACCTCTATCAGTTGGTGCTAGCTGACAGTGCTTCACCTTGGTTCCTCAATTAGCCTGTAAAAAAGTAAGGTGCCAAGTGAGCTCCTATGTCTGGGTTTGACCTGAGAACAGTTACCCCAACCTGTCCCATTTGTCCACACTGCCAGACTGGAGGCCGTCACCTGTCCCATTTGTGGAAGTCATGGAAACAGCGATGGGTAAGGTGCCCAGAGGCACTGGCAGGCATTTGGCATGGCCGTGTGGAACCTGGCCAACTCTTGACACTTTAGTAGACTTGTCAGGATATCTGTGGGGGACTGGCACGTGCATCAGGCAACCTAATTTAAAATCCTTATATCCATTTGATACAGTGGATGAAGGATGTTTTCTGAACAAAGGGCTAGTGAAGAGTCAGAGACAAATACTCATAGTATGTCTCAATACACTTCTGTGGAGATTAATCATAATTGTCAACGGGACTCAACCTAAAATCTTTTGTAAGATCAAGGAACACCTCTGGCTATGTTTGCAGAGACATTTCTAGACAGGAACAATTCAGAGAAGAAAACCCACCCTCAATATATGTGGCACTTGCCCACAGACTGAGGGACTGGGTGGGATGGAAGGAGAGAAGCAGCTGACAGCCTTTCTCTGTGCTTCCTGACTTTTGTAGCAGAAGCTGACTGCTCTCTCACATTCTTCCTGACATATTGGATTGAAGTCACTGAAATCAGGAGCCAGACTGCATCTACCTTCTTTAAGGTAGGTTTCTGTCAGGTGTGCTCAGTTATGAGACAAGCAATGAGCATCCTCCTAGGTTCCCACAGTCGCTAAAGTGGTGAGCCTCGTTCTAGGAGCTGAAATACCACATTTACCTTGATCACTCCCCTTCACACTTGGGCCTGTACCTGATGCCCAACCCTGTGCCCTGATTTGGATCCAGTGGGCCACCGTAGGGGAATGTAGCAACCAAACAAGCACTCATCCTCCTGTCCTATTATCAGGTTGGGCCAGCCAGACAATCCAGGTAGATAACTGGAATCCTAAGTTTGGATCCTCAAGACATTTTGGCTGTGGCTTTACACAAAGGATAACCTAAACAGATCAATCCAGGGTTACTGTCAGAGCAAAGAAAGAAGGCCCAACTAAAGGATAGTTATGTGGAATCCAGAATTCAAAACAGACTTGTGTTAGCCCTACTCCTTGCAGCATACTTATTACTTAGAAAGAGGCCAACAGAGAATTGTCATCTTCTAGAAAGAGTCATAAAATGTCCAAATTGCTTTGGAAGAATAGGTTCTGGGAGGAAGTGATAGTGTCATAGACAGAAATCCAAGAAGGCCTTCCTAACTCTCAACAGCACCATACACCTGAGGACGGGTGAGTCCATGTAAGTCCATGTGTAGATCAGTATTCTTCTGGTGTGTGTGTGCATGGATGTGTGTGTGCATGTGTGTGTGTGCATGGATGTGTGTGTGTGTATATGTGTGTGTGTGTGTGTGAGAGAGAGAGAGAGAGAGAGAGCACATACCATACACACACACACACACACACACACACACACACACACACACACACACACACAGGCTCACACAGGTCAGAGGAGGATGTTCTTCTCCATCAGTTCGCCTCACTCCTTGAGCTAGAGTCTCACTGATCTTGGAGCCAGGGTAACTGCCAGAAAGGCCCAGTGATACTCTTTTTTTTTTTTTTTTTTTCAGGACAGGGTTTCTCTGTGTAGCCCTGGCTGTCCTGGAGCTCACTCTGTAGACCAGGCTGGCCTCGAACTCAGAAATCCGCCTGCCTCTGCCTCCCAAGTGTTTGTCTCTCTTCATCTCCATGCTAAGATCATAGGCATACACACGTCACTACCATTTAAATATGGGTGCTGCGGATTTGAGTTTATGTTCTCATACTGATTTAGCAAGTATTTTTTACCTACTAAGCCATCTTGTCAGCTCCAACTGTGTTGGTTTTGTAATAAAAAGTTTACCATTGTGGGTGTCAAAATAGATTAGAAAGCTAAAACCATGACATTTTAGCCTCAGTGTTTATGTGGGAGATAAACAGATAGATATAATTTTGATAGGAATAACACATGTGGCTTCTCTGCACTAGAAACATGGAACCCATTCCCTTCTTCACTGTTTATCATAGGAGACAAGTTCTGGTGTGGGACAATGAAGGATATATCAGTAATGGTGGCAATCTGGCCACTGCTGACCCCATCACCAGCTTGGTTCCATGAGGCCTCCAAGAGCACAGGCTCTTCCTCTGGATATCCATGAAAGCAACCCAGATGGTCTGACTCACAGCCATGATACTCTTCCACGTTCTATAACCCCAAAGCACAGTGCCTTTAATCTGCTAGTCTGCAGTTTTCCAAATGGCAGACCAAAACAGCTATCCCACTGGCAAGAGTCCATGAGTCAAAGTATAATATGGTTCATCAAGGGGAGTACTGGGCAGAGCTGGGAGGGTAGCTTTGAGCTCTACCCACAGAGCAAAATAACTCTATCCCAGCTTTACATGCCTGGCAGGGAAGCTGAAGAGCCACAGCTTGTCCGGCAGACCCCATCAGTTCTGTATAGCCAACCATCAGTGACCAAGGCTCAGAGAAAATTCCAAAGTAAGGGCCTTCCTGAGCCATGGCAGTATGAGAAGTTAATGTTTTACTCGAAGGCATGACCACTCTCATTTTGGATAAAGCAGAGACGCAGCTGGGACCAGGCTGACTTCTATATTTTTATTTATTTGATTTGATTTGATGAGAGTGGTATGTTGGGCTCCTCTCTTTGTTAGTCATTAAGTTCTCAAGTGACTTGTGCCTAAAGAGGAAAATGAGTGTCACAAGGCCTCCTGGGTCAGATGCTCAGTTTAAGTAAGTTCTGTAGCAAGCTCATAGCTGCTTCCCCAAGTGAAAGCACATGTTAATCATGTCAGGGAGATGACAGGTCTAAATCCCCAAGGGGCATCTCTGTATAGGTGTGGCTTTGCCCTTCCAGAGGCTCCACTGGGTCAAATCATGTCACAGAGAATGGTGGGCACTGGGGTCAGAGGCTCCCCAGAGTGACATCAGTTCCATCCATGGGCTTCTCCCTGGTTGAGACTTACCTTGGCATTTCCAAGGTTGTGAGGACAGGAATACTAGTATTTGGTGGTGTCAACAACACCCTAGCAGTTCTATAGCCCTCCCCCAAATATTTTTCTGTATACTTACATGGACCTATGTGGAGTTTTCTTTGTTTGGGATACGAGAATTTTGCCATCATCTGAAATCATCATTGTCCTTAAGACATGCATACAAGTGGCTTTGCCCTTCTAGAAGATTCAGTGGGCAAAGTCATGTCATAGAGAATGGCAGGCTCTTGGATCACAGGTCAGAAGAGGGGTGGGGTGTCTCAATGGTATAGATAGAGCGTGGCTTTAGACTTCTGCATTTTCAGTCTTGGCATTTGCTCCCTGACAACTCAACAAACTTGTAAGCGTTTGGTGCACCTAAGCTTTGTGTAGACACCATTGAGTCCTTTCATCCTCTGTCTGGGTCAAGGAGCTCACTTAACCAAGCTTAGCAGTTCCTATTCCCCTCTCTTGGAGGAGGGTGAGCAACAACCAAGGTTCTAGTCAGGACTTCTTTGCAATCCTACGTCCACCTTCAAGGCTTCTCCAATCTAGGGTCACAGGTTACATGCAGTCAAAGTTAACTATGGGTGTGGCCCAACACAAAAACATTAGGAGAGGCATTGGGGGAGATGGCTCCTTCAGTAAAGTACTTTCTAGCAAGCATAAACACTCGAGTTTGACCTCAGCTCCCGTGCAAGAGCCTGGAGTAATATAAATTCAGTACTGGGGACTCAGAGACAGGAGGATCTCGGTGGCCCCTCTGGCCAACCAGCATGGCTGAATCAGCGAGTCCAGGTCCCAGTGACAGGGTGACTAACTCTGTCTCAAAAAAATAAGTTGAGTAGAACCTATGGTACCATACCTGGGGTTGGCCTGTGCTACGCATGCTTATGATTTTCCACAACATACACACACGAACACACACTTCTGCATGTTTAAAAGCATTTCTGCTTCTTTGTACATTTTAAAGTTCTATTGTGAGGTTCTTTGTTTTCCTCTTTATTTACATTTCAAATGTTGTCCCCTTTCCAGGTCTCTCTTCTGGAGACCCCCTACCACATCCCCCTCCCCCTGCCTGAGGGTGTTCCCCCACCTACCCACTCCCCCCTCCTTCTGGCCCTGGCATTCCCCTACACTGGGGGTATCAAACCCCCTCAGGCCCAAGGACTGCTCCTCCCACTGATGTCCAACAAGGCCATCCTCTGCCACATATGTGGCCGAAGCCATGGGTCCTACGTGTACTCTTTGGTTGGTGGTCCAATACCAAGGAGGAATTGACACTAATGCTCCATTCATGGTGCTGCAACCCCCCTCAGCTCCTTCAGTCCCTTCTCCAACTCCTTCATCAGGGACCCTACACTCAGTCCAATGGTTGGCTGCAAGCATCTGCCTCTGAATTGGTCAGACTCTGGCAGAGCCTCTCAGGAGACAGCCATATCAGGCTCCTGTCAGCAAGCACTTCCATGCATCCACAATTGTGTCCAGGTTTGGTGACTGTATATGTGATGTATCCCCAGGTATGGAAGTGCCTGGATGGCCTTTCCATCAGTCTCTGCTCCACAGTTTGTCTCCATATTTCCTCCTGTGAGTATTATTTCCCCCTTCTAAGAAGCACTGAAGCATCCACACTTTGGTTTTCCTTCTTTTTGAGGTTCATATGGCCTGTGAATTGTATCTTGAGTATTTCAAACTTTTGGGCTAATATTCACTTATCAATAAGTGCATACCATGTGTGTTCTTCTTTTGTGACTGGGTGACCTCACTCAGGATAATATTTTCAAGTTTCATCCATTTGCCTGTGAATTTCATGAAGTCATTGTTTTTAGTAGTTGAGTAGTACTCTATTGTGTAAATGTAGTACATTTTCTGTATCCATTCCTCTGTCGAGGGACATCTGGGTTGTTTCCAGTTTCTGGCTATTATAAATAGGCTGCTATGAACATGGTGGAGCATGTGTCCTTATTACATGTTGGAGAATCTTCTGGGTATATATGCCCAGGAGTGGTGTACCTTGGTCCTCAGGTAGCATTATGTCCAGTTTTCTAAGGAATGGCCAGACTGATGTCCAGAAGGGTTGTACCAGCTTGCAATCCCAACAGCAGTTGAGTTTTTTCATCTTAGCCATTCTGACTGGTGTGAGGTAGAATCTCATGGTCGTTTTGATTTGCACTTCCCTGATAACTAAGGATGTTGAACAGTTCTTTAGGTGCTTATTGGCCATTTAAGTCTCCTCAGTTGAGAATTCTCTATTTGGCTCTGTTCCCCATTTTTAATAGGGTTATTTGGGTTATTATTTAATAGGGTTCTTGAGTTCTTTGTATATATTGGATATTCACCCTCTATCAGATGTAGGATTGGTAAAATCTTTTCCCAATCTGTTGGTTGCCTTTGCCTTACAGAAGCTTTGCAATTTTATGAGGTCCCATTTGTCTAGTCTTGATCTGAGAGCATAAGCCATTGGTGTTCTGTTCAGGAACTTTTCCCCTGTGCTCATGTGTTCGAGGCTCTTCCTCACTTTCTCTTCCATTAGATTCAGTATATCTGGTTTTATGTGGAGGTCCTTGATCCATTTGAACTTGAGTTTTGTACAGGGAGATAAGAATGGTTCAATTTGCATTCATTTACATGCTAACCACCAGTTGAACCAGCACCTTTTGTTGAAAAGGCTGTCTTTCTTTCCACTGAATGGTTTTAGCTCCTTTGTCAAAGATCAAGTAACCATAAGAGTTTGGGTTCATTTTTGGGTCTTCAATTCTATTCCATTGGTCAACCTGCCTGGCACTGTACCAATATCATGCAGTTTTTATCACTATTGCTCTATAGTAGTACAGCTTGAGGTCAGGGATGGTGATTCCTCCAGAAGTTCTTTTATTGTTGAGAATAGTTTTTGATGTCTTTTTGTTTGTTTGTTTGTTATTCCAAATGAATTTGTAAATTGCTCTTTCTAAGTCTGTGAAGTATTAAGTTGGAATTTTGATGGGATTGAATTGAATCTGTAGATTGATTTTGGCAAAATGGCTATTTTTACTGTATTAATCATGCCAATTCACAAGCATGGGAGATCTTTCCATCTTCTGAGGTCTTCTTCAGTTTCCTTCTTCAGAGACTTGAAGTTCTGGTCATACAGATCTTTCACTTGTTTTGTTAGAGTCACACCAAGATAAAATTCAATATCCCTTCATTTTAAAAGTCTTGGAAAGATCAGGAAATCAAGACCCATACCTAAACATAGTAATATATAGCAAATATAAATATAAAAATAATATAAAGCAATATACAGCAAAACGGTAGCCAACATCAAACTAAATGGAGAGAAACTTGAAGCACTCCCACTAAAATCAGGGACTAGACAAGGCTGCCCACTCTCTCCTATCTATTCAATATAGTATTTATAGTTCTAGCTAGAGCAATTACACAACAAAAGGAGGTTAAAGGGATACAAATTAGGAAGGAAGAAGTCAAAATATCACTATTTGCAGATGATATAATAGTATACTTAAGTGAACCCAAAAATTCCACCAGAGAACTCCTATAGCAAATAAACAACTTCAGCAAAGTGGCTAGATATAAAATTAACTCAAACAAATCAGTTGCCTTCCTAGGATAAACGGGCTGAGAAAGAAATTAGGTAAATGACACCCTTTACAATAGTCACAAACAATATTATGAGGTTCTTAAACATGGACTTTGTAGAGGTCAACATTGTGTCCCAGTGTCAAAAGGTTGGACACCACTCACAGCATGTAAACATCTGTTCATGTTGACTGCTTCCATGTGGTGAGAACATTCTCCTCACATCCATAAATATGCCTGCATGGTATCCTCCCTTCTTTCAGAATCCATGTTTCTGGTAGCATCACACCTTCATTACCTGGGAGAACGTAATTCCATCCCGTTTCTGGAGTGTACATGGTAGCCAACCAGAGCTCCTTGAATGCTGATGGAACACTTGAGTTCCTTGGGTCAGAGGCAAATGACCTAAGCATGGGCATAGCATGACAGTGTCAATATTCCTGCCACTTCCCTTTGCCTTCCTACCTCATAAGGGATGGGACAAGATAGAGAGAGGTACAGAGACTGCCAGACCCAACCAGGTGCCCGTGCATGCACTAGGTAGGGTTGGAGCCCATATGTTATGATAGATGGTAAGTGTGCCCACAGTTTCCCTTCCACAGCCTAGGATGAAGGGCAGTTAAAGTGCAGACCTGCAAAGGATCATCTTGAATTCTATTAGGCACACCTAACACTGGGTAATGGGAAAAGGCTGGAGAATAAATGAAAGAGCAAGTCAGACTGGAATGTGAATTACAACTGCATTTTAACATAATTTCAAACTTGGAGATGACTGAATTTCATCTTTATCTTATATAAAATAATGTAATAATAGTAACCAATGTTTTTCTGAGTGCTTACTGTATGCCAGGCATTAAGTGTGTCACATATTGTTTAATCCCCATGATAGTAAAAAGAAACAGGACAATTTTTTCAATTAAAAATATTTTTAAGGATTCATTTTTATTTTTAATGTGTGTGCATATCTATGCACGTGCAAGAGGTCCTAGAACTGGAGGGATAGGGAGTTGCGAGCTGAAGGGCATGGATGCTGGGAACCAACTCTGGTTTGGTCCAAAAGCAGCAGGTGGTCTGAACTCTTTAGCCCTGAATTCAAGACAATTAAAGTTATTATTCCTGTGTGTGATGGGCTGTGTGAGCAGGGTTGTCCATGTGCTGTGGTGCCTTTGAGAAGGCCAGAGGACATGTAGCTGTCGTTTCTCTTAGTCCCTGTTTGTGAGGGTTCCAAGGATTGAACGCAGGTTGCCAGGCTTGCATGAAGAACACCTTTGTCGGCTTAACCATCTCATCAACAACTGTTTCCTCTCAGTTTTACAAATGAGGGAACAGGACACGGGCTCAGTTGTCAATGCCACCCACCGAGCTGGGCCAGCTCTAAAGCCAGGATTTGAACATGTGCCACCAAATCCAGCTTTTCCAGTGTCTATGCCTCTCTGTTTCCTCCATGAGACCCAGCCACAGTAAGAGCTCCACTAGAGTTCTGTGTTGTGGCTGAAAGGATAGTTAGGTACTATATTAAGGACAGTCTTCATTTTTGGTACAGAGGCTTAATTAAAACTGTAAAGAACCCAAATTCTTGGGATCTTCATTTAAAAAAAATAGTAATTATTATTTTACCAAGTAAAAGTGGAAAAATATGTTTTCCCCACAACAAAAAGGGGAAAAGGAAGAGCCATGTGAGTACAGGGTGATGATGGGAAATTGAACCCAGCCCTCTCCAGGTTTAGGAGGCAGAGCCACCCACGTGGCAGGCAGACCCCCAGGTGTCTGTGAAAACTCTGTAGAGCTGCAGATCCTGGCTTGGAAACAGTTCTCCTTCATCAAGTCCAGATGAGCAGCCCACAGACAGAGCCTGAAAGGCTCTCCCAAGAGCACGATGAGAAGAAACAATGGAGTCTCTAATTCGTTGCAGCCTAGAACATGCCAGCTGTCTTTGTGCTCTTGTCTGGATGTTGTAGCTGTGGTAATCTGAGCTCCTTGCTATCGGCACAGATCTCTCTGTCCCAGCGTGGGGCTCCACTTATCTCCCCCAGCAACAAAAATAGCTTGTGGTTTTAGAAAAGACTTGTCAAAAAAAGTAACATTTCAGAGCTGATGCGTTTGGTGAGAGGAGAACCCCCAAATCTGAAGCCTGCTTACTGGAGATTTATCTCTGCGCCATTGATTCTCCTGGAGGCTAATTTATGCATCCCTGTATAATGTTGGCATTCAATAGATATTGACGTCAGAATGCTTAGGATCATTTCAGACAGACACTTGGGCAAGATAAATAAAATGACATTTGATGGATTTTGTGAGCACATTATTCATTCCCATGGTGTGTATTTTCTTTGTAATTGCATGCTTTTGAGATAGACAGGAAAGATTTTTGGTGTGGATTCAGTATTCTTAAAAAAATCTCATTGTGTTTACTTGGCAATATCTCCCACCAGGACAGAGGGATTGTATCATATAGTTAGTTTTGACTAAGCTAAAAGAGAGAGAGAGAGAGAGAGAGAGAGAGAGAGAGAGAGAGAGAGAGAGAGAGAGAGAGAGAGAGAAGAAGCGCTCTGCTCACAATGCCTACAAACTGCAGGTCATAGAGAACCCTGCTCCCCATGTAGACATAACGAGTAGATGGCTCTATTGTTCTGAGCGAAATATAGTCAGGCAAAGACTAAAGCTCCATGAGGACGTTGGGCTTACATCACAGTTTGGACTGAAGTGCCTCCTACATGCTCAGTAGGTGTAGTCCCCAGTGTTCAGAGCATCCATGTTCAGAGGTAGTAGTGGCTTTAGAGGTGACTGGGTCATAAGGGCTTTGACGTTAGGAATAGGTTGTTCTACCCACAGATCCATAACTCTATAAGCTAGTAGAGGGTGGTAGAGATATTATGGAATAGGACCTATCTGGAGAAAGCAGGTAATTGGAACCATGCCTTTGAAAGGCACAACCCCACCCCCACCCTGGCTTCTGCATGGCAACCCTTGCTCTGCTTCCTGGCCACTACGAGGTGAGCAGCTTTCTTGCCCTGCTTGCTCTCCAGCTGATGTTCTCCCTCAGATGGATGGCTGAGCCATGGTGTAGCTGAGTGGCCATGGACTGACAGCTCTGAATGAATCTTTTAAGGTGATAGTTTCAGGTATGTGGTCACAGGCAGCAGAAGGCTGTTGAGAGCTGTACTGATAAATATGACGTATTTCTCTACCTGGATACATCTCCTAGTAGTTTATTGGTTGCTCAAGGGATCTACTTAACTCCTCCTTGTCTTTCCCGTCTCCACCAGGCAAGGCTTACAGGACACTTCCTTTGGTCTTGGCACCTCCCTTTGCCTTATATGTTGTTTTAGGATAGTGACACATGGTGCTGGTCACACTGTTTCATGAATAATTTGTTCATATTATTCTGTTTACCTTAAATGCATCTTAGGGACTCCTTATTCTTCCGAATTCATCTCAAGAAAGAGTTGTAGAAGCTAACGGGGTAGTGATGTGACAGAGAGGAAAGGGACTCTTGGTGAAGCAGCTTCAAGTGAAAAGGAATGGCTATAGAGACTCAGAAGATAGAAGTGCTTGCTGAGCAACAACAAAAACCTGAGTTTGAATCCCCTGCATCCATGTAGAAAGCATGCAGAAACACTATATAAATATGGTCTATAAATTCAGTCCTTGGGTAGAAGTTAGAGACAATGGAATCCCCGAAGCTTGTTGGCTGCCAGCCTAGGTCCAGATCACTAAGGTAGAGACTGATGCACCGGGACATTCAGCATCCTCCTTTGGCTTCTACACACAGGCCCATGGGCACAGGTTCACACCAAGTAACATCCATAACTACCATATACATACCCACAGAGGCACACACGCTCAAAAGGGAAGCGGGTGGGTGAATGGACGGGAAAGGAAATTTCCTTGGCAAGAGTAAACCTATTCAGGAAGATGGTGCCTCATACTGCATAACGTCACAGACTTGTTTCTTCAACTCACCAAGTGCCTTTTTTTGTTTCTGATGACACCTATTTGCATTCTGACCATACAGCTTCCCATAAATTTTGATTATAAGTATATAAAATACTGGGAGGCTTATAGTACGCAGCTGATTCATGTCTGTACTCCATATAGTATGTCTCCAGTGATGTATCAACCCCTGGGGGCTGGCTTAATGTGCTTTCCTATTCTGGATGAATGTTTTCTCTGATCTGCCTATCCATCTCTCCATATCATCCTCTACAGACTTGATTCATGGGGTGCGTGTGCTCCAAGCTATCTAGCTGCACTGTAGGTATTAACATTTCTGACAATTAAGTCTTGGTCCTTGGAGAATTCTGTTGTTCTGGGTAGATTGTTGGGATGAGCAATAGGCTTTCTGTATGGGCCAGATTTCTACAATAAATGTGTTGTGCTTCTTTCTTAATCAATGCACACCCATTCTTACATGTAAAAATATAAATCACAAAAATCTGAAATTATTGAACATTTCACAATTATCACAGATAAAGTTAACTTTGTAAAATTCACAGTTCTGTGTGTTTGTCTGTGTTGAAATCACTCTGTTGGGTATATAGTGTCAGCACAGTGTGCTTTTGCTCTATGTTTCTCTAATATTTAATGATACCATGTATATTTTCAGGTGCATATTCATCATCAGATTGTTTTCCTTGATGAGACACCTGTTTAGATACCTTGCCCATTCGTGTATGTAAATCACTGTGGTTTTCTTCTCTGTTGGGCTTGGAGAGTTCTTTATGAATTCTGGATACAAATAATTGCTAAGATGATCCAGGAATTTCAAACAGTGTTTCTGGTAGTTAATATTTTATTCTATTAACAGCTCCCCCCCCCCGACACACACACACCTCACAAATTTTTTTTATTTGCTGAAGTATGTGTATTCTTTTATGTTTTGTTGGTGGTGGTTGGTTGATAATGCCAACAGTTACCAAGATTTTCTAATGTTTTCTTTGGAATTTAGAATCTAAATTTTATATTGAGATGTATGACTTAGTTTTTCTGCTTAAAATCCAAGATACATCTGAGGTTCATTTTCTTTATTTTCTTTTATTTCATTTTATTTTATTTAAATTTTGCTCCTTTACATATTTATTTTAGGTATTTTAAAAAGCCATCTATTGTTGAAAATAAAGGAAAATCAATTTTATATGGTCATAGAAATTTTGAAAGGGGTCTGTTCTAGGCCAGACTTATAATAGAAGTTCATCTCTGCACCTCTTCTCAGCTTTATTTCTCTGTTTTCAACAGCTCCTTGCTCTTCTGGTTCCTAATGATAATGTTCATGTTATTCAAACCTCAAAGCTAGAAGTAGACACAATAATTTATTTCAGATATTTCCTTATATATTTTTAAAAATCTAAGGTTAAACCAACCTACACCGATTATCTAGTTAGAAGTTGAACACAAAATTGTTTTCTAAATCCTAATCTTTTTTAAGTCATCAAAATAATATATATTAGTTATATGCCTCTTAAATATTCATGATATCTTCTGAAACTAAAAGTAATATGCACAAAAAAGTTATTAAAATCTATTTGCAACATTAAACATGATAGAAGTAGAAAAAAATCTCTTACAAAATCCTCTATCAAAGGAAATAGTGACAGGTTCCTAATTAGACAGAAACTGTTCCATCTCTAAGCGAGAATACGCAGCATAACTGTGGCTTCATAGAATGAACTGGGTAGTGTTTCTTCTGTTTCTATGTTGTGGAATAGTTTGAAGAATATTGGTATTACATCTTCTTTGAAGGTCTGATAGAATTCTGCACTAAACCCATCTAGCCCTGGGCTTTTTTTGTTTGGGAGACTTTCAATGACTGCTTCTATTTCTTTAGGGGTTATGGGACTGTTTAGATGGTTTATCTGATCCTGATTTAACTTTGCTATTTGGCATCTGTCTAGAAAATTGTCCATTTCATCCAGATTTTCGAGTTTTGTTGAATATAGGCTTTTTATTAGGATCTGATGATTTTTTGAATTTCCTCAGTTTCTGTTGTTATGTCTCCCTTTTCATTTCTGATTTTGTTAGTTTTGATACTGTCTCTGTGCCCTCTGGTTAGTCTGGCTAAGAGTTCATCTTTCTTGTTGATTTTCTCAAAGAACAAGCTTCTGGTTTTGTTGATTCTTTGTATAGGTCATTTTGTTTCCATTTGGTTGATTTCAGGCTTGAGTTTGACTATTTCCTGTTGTCGACTCCTCTTGGGTGTATTAGCTTCTTTTTATTCTAGAGCTTTCAGGTGTGCTGTTAAGCTGGTAGTGTATGCTCTCTCTAGTTTCTAAACTCAGAGCTGAGTTTTCCTCTTAGTATTACTTTCATTGTGTCCCATAAGTGTGGGTATGTTGTGCCTTCATTTTCATTAAATTCTAAGATATCCTCAATTTCTTTCTTTATTTCTTCCATGACCAAGTAAGCAATTGAGTAGACCATTGTTCAGCTTCCATGTGTATGTGTGCTTTCTGTTGGTTTTGTTGCTATTGAAGACCAGCTTTAGTCCTTGGTGATCTGATAGAGTGCATGGGATTATTTCAATCTTCTTGTATCTGCTGAGGCCTGTTTTGTGACCAACTATATGGTCAGTTTTGGAGAAGGTACCATGAGGTGCTGAGAAGAAGGTATAAACACACACACACACACCCCACACACACATACACACACACATGTATGTATGTATGTATGTATGTATGTATGTATGTATGTATGTAGTTTTAGGATGAAATGTTCTATAGATATCTGTTAAATCCATTTAGTCTATAACTTCTGTTAGTTTCAATGTGTCTCTGTTTAGTTTGTGTTTCCATGATCTGTCCATTGATGAGAGTAGGGTGTTGAATTCTCCTACTAATATTTTGTGAGGTGCAATGTGTGCTTTGACCTTTAGTAAAGTTTCTTTTATGAATGTGGGTGCTCTTACATTTGGAGTATAGATATTTAGAATTGAGAGTTCTTCTTGCTAGATTTTTCCTTTGATGAGTGTGAAGTATCCTTCCTTATCCTTTTTGATAACTTTGGTTGAAAGTTGTTTTTATTCAATATTAGAATGGCTACTCCAGCTTGTTTCTTGGAAAATTGTTTTCCAGCCCTTTACACTGAGGTAGTGTCTGTCTTTGACACTGTGGTGCATTTCCTGTATGCAGCAAAATGCTGGGTCCTATTTACATATTCAGTCTGTTTTTCTATGTCTTTTTATTGGGGAATTGAGTCCATTGATAAGAGATATTAAGGAATAGTGATTGTTGCTTCCTGTTATTTTTTTATGTTATTTTTATGTTTGTGAGGCTATCTTCTTTTGAGTTTGTTGAAAGACGATTACTTTCTTGCTTTTTCTAGGGTGTAGTTTCCCTCCTTGTGATGGCATTTTCCATCTATTATCCTTTGTAGGGCTGGATTTGTGGAAAGATATTGAGTAAATTTAGTTTTGTCATGGAATATCTTGGTTTCTCTATCTGTGGTAACTGAATGTTTTGCTGGGTATAGTAGCTTAGGCTGGTGTTTGTTTTCTCTTAGGATCTGTATAACATCTGCCCAGAATCTTCTAGCTTTCATAGTCTCTGGTGAGAAGTCTGGTATAATTCTGATAAGTCTGCCTATATATGTTACTTGACCTTTACAGTGACAGTGACCTCCCTCACTGTTTTTAATATTCTTTGTTTTGTGCTTTTGGTGTTTTGACTATTATGTGGAGGAATTTTTTTTTTCTTTTCCAATCTATTTGGAGTTATGTAGGCATCTTGTATACTTTTGGGCATCTCTTTCTTTAGGTTAGAGAAGATTTTTTTTTCTATAATTTTGTTGAAGATATTTACTGGCCTTTTAAGTTGGGAGTCTTCACTCTCTTCTGTACCTATTATCCTTAAGGTTGGTCTTTTCATTGTGTCCTGGATTTCCTGGACATTTTGGGTTAGGAGATTTTTGCATTTTGCATTTTCTTTGACTGTTGTGTCAATGTTTTCTATGGTATCTTCTGCACCTGAGATTCTCTTTTTTATCTCTTGTATTCTTTTGTTGATGCTTGCATCTATGACTCCTAATCTCTTTCCTAGGTTTTCTATCTCCACAGTTTTCTTTCTTTATGATTTCTTTATTGTTTCTATTTCCATTTTTAGATCCTGGAAGGTTTTGTTGAATTCCTTCACCTATTTGATTGTGTTTTCCTGTAATTCTTTAAGAGATTTTTGTGTTTCCTTTTTAAGGGCTTCTAGATGTTTACCTGTGTTCTCCCGTATTTATTTAAGGGAGTTTTTTTTTTTTTATGTCTTTCTTAAAGTCCTCTATCATCATCATGAGATATGATTTTAAATCAGAGTCTTGCTTTTCTGGCATGTTGGAGTATCCAGGGGTCGCTGTGGTGGGAGAACTGGTTTCTGATGATGCCCAATAGCCTTGCTTTCTGTTGCTTATGTTCTTACCCTTGCCTCTTGACATCTGGTTATCTCTGGTGTTAGCTGGTCTTGCTGTCTCTGACTGTGGCTTGTCCCTCCTGCAAGCCTCTGTGTCAGTACTCCTGAGAGACAAGTTCTCTGGAAGGAATTTGGGTATGGAGAGCTGTGGCACAGAGTCAGCTTCCAGGATGCAGAGGGAAACCAGAAGGATCCTGTCCCAGTCTGCGCCTCAGATCCTGTGTCCTGAGATCTCCAAGCAGGTCCCTCTGAGCAGAAGTGGTGATGTTACCTGTGCTCACAGGTTTGTTTGCACTCCTGGGAGACCAGCTCTCTCCTGGTAGTATTTGGGTATGGAGAGCTGTGGCACAGGATCAGCTCTGGGTCCTGAGGTTCATTTTCTAACACATAGGTTCCAACTGTTTTCATATCATTTGTTGAAAATACTGTGTTTTCCTCAATAGTTTTATACTATATACATATATATATATACACACACACATATCTCAAAAATCAATTTGAAGGGGCTAGCAAAATGGCTTAATCAGTCAAGTATTTGCTGTGTAAGTATGAGAACTTCAGTCTGGATCTCCCATTATACTTTTAAAAAGTCAGGTGTGACAGTGCATGCTCATGAGTCCAGAGCTCAGAAGGTGGAGGAAGGAGGCTTCCTGGGGCTTGTGCCTGTCAGGCTGCACTCAGTGGGAGATCCTGTCTCAAAAGCTAAGTTGAAAAGGAATTGAGGAAGATACCTGATATTGACCTCTGGGGTCACATGTATACCTACCTCCATTTGCATGCACACACACACACACACACACACACACACACCTGTCCATTGTCTAGGCCTGGGGATGTATCTCAGGGATAGAGCATTTACCTAGGATGTATGAGACCCTGTGTTCAGTACCTCCATACATTCTTTGCTCTTGATAACTATTATAGACAACAACCTTGAAATACAGAGGTGTGCTCACCCCAGTCAGATTGGCTAGGATAAAAGACTCAGGTGACAGCAGATGCTGGAGAGGTTGTGGAGAAAGAGGAACACTACTTCATTGCTGGTGGGATTGCAAACTGGTACAACCACTCTGGAAATCAGTGTGGTGGTTCCTCCGGAAATTGGACATAGTTCTACCAGAGGACCCAGCTATACCACTCCTGGGCATATACCCAGAAGATGCTCCAACATGTAATAAGGACACATGCTCAACCATGTTCATAGCAGCCTTATTTATAATAGCCAGAAACTGGAAACAACCCAGATGTCCCTCAACAGAGGAATGGATACAGAAACTGTAGTGTATCTACACAATGGAGTACTACTCCGCTATTAAAAACAATGAATTTATGAAATTCTTAGGGAAATGGATAGATCTGGAGAGTATCATCCTGAGTGAGGTAACCCAATCACAAAAGAACACACATGGTATGCACTCTCTGATAAGTGGTTATTAGCCCAGAAGTTTGGAATACAGGAAGAACAACCCACAAATCACAAGAAGCTTAAGAAGAAGGAAGACCAAAAGGTGGACATTTCATTCCTTCTTAAAAGTGAGAACCAAATACCCTTGGAAGGAGTTGCAGAGATTAACTATGGAGCAGAGACTGAAGGAAGGACAAGCCAGCCTAAATATAGCTATCTCCTGAGAGGCTCTGACAATACCTGACTAATACAGATGTAGAGGCTCACAGCCATCCATTGAACTGAGCACAGGGTCCCTAATGAAGGAGTTAGAGAAAGGACCAAAGGAGCTGAAGGGTTTGCAGCCCCTTAGGACGAACAACAATATGAACTAACTAGTACCCTCAGAGCTCCCAGGGACCCAACCACCAACCAAGGACTATACATGGTGGGACTGATTGTTTTGACAGCATGTGTATAGTAGAGGATTGCAAATTCGATCATCAATAGGAGGAGAGGACTTCGGCCTTGTAAAGGTTCTGTGCCCCAGTGTAGGGGAATGCCAGGGCCAATAAGTGGGAAAGGGTGGGGTGGCAGGCATGGGGAGGGGAGAGGCAACAAGGGTTTGTTCTTGTTTTTGTTTGTTTGTTTGTTTGTTTGTTTTTTGGAGGGGAAACTGGGAAAGGAGAAATTTACATGTAAATAAAGAAAATATCTAATTAAAAAAAGAAAAAAAAAAGAAAGAAACAGACTATACAGACAAATAAACAAAGTAAAAAAAATACAGAGATGTGTTTTAATTTTAATTTAACTTTAATTTAAAAATATTCTTGCTATTCTAGTCACTTCGATTGTTTGATATATGAATATGGAATAAAAGTGTACTTTGACATACTGATCCACACAGTGCTGGAATTATAGGGACTTGCAATCAAGCTTTGTATGTCAGTTTTGGGATTTGAACTCATTATGTATGTAGGTGTGTGTGTGTGTGTGTGTGTGTGTGTGTGTGTGTATGTATGTATATATATATATATATATACATATATATGTGTGTGTGTCTTTGTGTGTGTGTGTCTGTGTGTGTGTATTTTTTCCTAAGTATACAAATACTACCTGCACTGTCTACATAAAGTTACTTGTATATATGGTTTGGGACTTTCTTAGTCAGGGTTTCTATTCCTGCACAAACATCATGACCAAGAAGCAAGTTGGGAAGGAAAGGGTTTATTCAGCTTACTTCCATATTGCTGTTGATCACCAGAGGAAGTTAGGAGTGGAACTCAAGCAGGTGAGAAAGCAGGAGCTGATGCAGAGGACATGGAGGGATGTTCCTTACTGGCTTGCAACCAAAGAAAGTCAGGACTGGAACTCAAGCAAGCCAGTAAGGAACATCCCTCCATGGCCTCTGCTTCAGTTCCTTTTTCCTGACTTCCTTGAGTTCCTGACTTCCTTTGGTGATGAACAGCAATGTGGAAGTGTAAGCTGAATAAACCCTTTCCTCCCCAACTTGTTTCTTGGTCATGATGTTTGTGCAGGAATAGAAATCCTGACTAAAATAGGGACTAACCACTTGAAACAATTAAGTGAAAAAAATCAGATAATTAATTGGCAGGCTCTTTCCTAGGAAAGCTTAATTCTCCCACTCCCAGTAATCCTCTTCCGTAGTCCTTTGTCTAGATGGGGCTCCTGAGATTTTCACTCCCATGGGAGCATGTCTATAGATGGTTTTCTAGTTCAGGTCTTATTTAGGCAGCTAAGTTGATGAGGTTCCATCAAAGAAATAGAGCCAAAGCAAACAGATGGAAAGGGTTGTAGGAAGTAAAGGGAAAAGGTGTATAATGCAATTATATTTTAATTTCAGAAATGTAAAAATTAAAATTATGTGACCAGCATCATGCACTATGTACAGTTGGATGTCTGTGACGCACAACCTCTCAGATGTATCTTGGCCATTTCATGGAGCAGTAATTTGTTGGTTTGTTTTCACTGCTAAAAATAACCAGAATTTTTAATAACATACATTGGCTTATGCATATGTTCTTTTTGAATAAGAAATTGGGGTAATTTCTAGTTTGGGAAAATTAGAAATATTGCATCTAAAACACATTTTTTTTAAAAAAAAATTTATTTTTATGTTATGTGTATGGGTGTCTTACCTGCATGTATATCTGTGTACATGTGTGTGACTGATGCCTGTGAAGGCCAGAGCAGTCAGATCCCCAAAGATTGGAGTCACTGATGATTGTGAGACACCATGTAAGTGTTAGGAACTGAACTCAGGTCCTCTGGAAGAACAGTCGGTGTTCTTAACCATTGAGTCATTGATCTACCCTCTAGAACACACTTTTATGCATTGTAGAACTACACATTCATTTCTTCTACCTAGGAGTAAATTGCTGTGTCATCAGTGGTCATCATGTTCACACTTGCCCTTAGTAGACATCACCAATTCTAGAAAATGTTAAGAGTAGTGAGGGTATGTGTGTGTGTGTGTGTGTGTGTGTGTGTTTGGGGGAGGGGTGCAGCGGGGGGTGGGGGATGAGGTGGAGGGTTGCAGGGGGGGGGTGCAGTGGGGGGAGGTGGGGCCACCCTGTGCCTTTGCCAGGACTTAGTCTCCTTGGTTACCTTTTGTTCTGTTCTTGTTTTGTTGTTTTTCATTCTGATCATGGTCTTTGTGATTTGATTTGTAGTTCCTGGTGACAAATGGAATTGTGTTCTGTCTGTGGGTGTGTCCATTTCCTGTTCAGTTATTCATTCTTGTGAAGTACATTTGGCCATTTAAAGAAATCAGGAAATTCGTTTGTTTTTAAAGTTTGTATGAGCTATTCCACTTACATCTCTGCTCCACTCATACTCTCTTTTACCAGGCAAAGCTTTTATGTTAATGAAGTCGGGTGCCACTGTTACTGCCCAGGCAGTTGTTTTCTGGCTACAGATTAGGAACGCTCTCTTTGTAGCCTATTCCTGGTTGGGCAGTTATTCCCTGGCATTGCCTCTTGCTGACTTTATTGCCTTTTCTCTTGCACTTGAGGTCTATCATCCATCTGGAATTGATTTTCGGGTTTGGTTTGAGGCATGGATCAAGGTTAATTTTATTCATATATAGAAATTCAATTATTCTAGCACCATTTATTGAGTAGCCCATTTCTTCTCACACTAAATTCAATAGAACGCTTGTTGTAAATGCGTGGTTGTATCAGGGTGGCTGTTTCTAGGCTTATGCTGCCCTTCAGTTCCTGCTGCTGATCCTCGTACCAACTGATACTTTGTGTCAATGACTATAGCTTACAATGCAGCTCACTATGCGATGACGTAGCTTCCCTTCTTCAAGGCTGGTGCCTTCCTTTTACACTCATCCCTTTCCACAGCAGTCCATGCGGGTTTCTTATTATTATAATTATATTGAAGCTATAAAACAATTTGAGGGAGACTTACATCCTTATGATACTGAGGTTTTTCAGTTCATGAATGTGTGTGTTCCTCCATTCAATTTTCAATTTCTCTCAGGAGTATTTTATAGAATATGCATGGTTTTGTCCCTGCTTTATTTGGTTCTCCCTGCCCATATCAGGCAGTTTTCATATTACTATAAATGGCATTTTAGGGTACATTTGTTATATGCAGTATTATAAATGGCATTTAGGGTACGGTGTGTTACTCATATATAAGAATGTGTATTTATAACAGCCTTCCTAGATTAACTCAATACTTCTTGTCATATTTTTTAAAATTTGGGGTTAGTATTGAATTTCTGAGTTTAGTGATATAAACTTTTCATTCTATAATTTTATAGCATGGTAAATGATACTTTTGGCTGTATTTGGTCATGGCAAACTATACTTTTGAAATATCAGCAAGATATATAGTTCTAAGTTTAGACTTAGGAGTTCATGGTTTGTGTTCATGACCAATACTGCTTCTCCTTACATTGTCTTTGTCAAAATTTTGTATAAATATTATATAATACAAGAAGTTATCAGTGTATAATTACTTCCAGAGGACACAAATTCTGTTTCCAACACTCAAACGGTGTGGCCTACAACTCCCTATAAATCTAGCTCCAGAAGATTCACTGTCTTCCTATGGCATTATGGGTGCTTTACTTATGTGTACATACCTGGACATGGACTTGCACACGTATAAAATAAAAAATAGAATAAACCTTTTAAAAACACCCTCCTATAATGAGTATGGAAAGATTTTTTCCTTTGTTTTTATTATTCATAAGCCTTTCTTTAAGATCAAGAGGTTATATTTAGGAATATATGTATATACAAATACGCCTATGCATGCAATAATAATTCATGAAAAAAAGGCCACGAGAGCAGGGTAGAGAGCAAAGAGGAAAATGTGGATGGATTTCAAAAATAAACAACAACCAAAACAAACAACCAAATAAAACGAACAAACAACAAATGAATAAAAACTGAAAGATCAATGTCCGGGTTGGGTTATACCTGCCTGGCCTATATGAGGTTATGAGTTCAATTTGCCGTTCCAAATAAATAAATATTAGAAAAAAAGTACTTCTCTCAATTTTATAAGGAAATATTAATAAAACACAAAACATCTGGATTTATTTTTATATGGAGTGGTTTTTTTCTTTTCTTTTCTTTTTCCTTTTTTTTTTTTTTAGACAAGGTTTCTCTGTGTAGCCCTGCCTGTCCTGGAACTCACTCTGTAGACCAGGCTGGCCTCGAACTCAGAAATCCGCCTGCCTCTGCCTCCCAAGTGCTGGGATTAAAGGCGTGCGCCACCGCCCGGCTGAGTGTTTTTTTCTTAATCAGTGCATAAAGGTCTAGGTGGGAGAAAATACCACTGAAATTTTAAAAAGGAAAGGCTAATGTGAAAGGTTTCTCACTTTTGTTCCTCTTAAGGAAGGAGAATAAAAACTTCTAGACAAGCCGGGCGGTGGTGGCTCACGCCTTCAATCCCAGCACTTGGGAGGCAGAGGCAGGCGGATTTCTGAGTTTGAGGCCAGCCTGGTCTACAGAGTGAGTTCCAGGACAGCCAAGGTACACAGAGAAACCCTGTCTCGAAAAGAGCAACAAAAAAAAAAAAAAAAAAAAAACAACCAACCAACCAACAAACCAAACAAACAAACAAAAAAACCTTCTAGGCTATCCTAGAGTTGTTACATAGTTCTCAAGGCAGAAACAAACTAAGGCCTCTTCCGTATGGTATGGCGGTATGAGCCTCAGAGATGTACCTGCAATCAGGAAGAAGCAAAGCTTTCCTCTTGGCTGCCCTTTCAGTGCCATCTACTGCCAAGGGCAACAGTTCCAACAGAAGGTCACGTAGTCACAGGCAAAGCTCACAAGGACCCTTTTGCTGATGGGAGTGAACTGTGTAATGAGATGAAAATTTTAGGCCAATCTAGGACTCTTCAGATGGCCTAGCTCTTATATCAGCTTTGTTGGACTTTTCAAGGATTTATTCCTTTAATCTAAATTTACAAATTCAGAATCTTAATTTGTTTAGAGTGACTTACCTTTTAAAATACCATCAAGTTACAGAATACATATTTCAGATCACTCTTTTCTTGGTTAAACTTGCAGAGTAGTTGATTCATCTACAGATTAATGTTGTTCCCTCGATTTTCTCTGAATGCTTCTTTTCCTATTTCAAAAAATTCTGACTTTTATCTTTAATTTGTCACACCAGCCGTCTGTCTATTGCCTTGGTGTACAGCTCCATAACTGTCCACTCGATGTGTTTGTACATGTCGTTGAATTTCAAGCTTTCCTTTCTTTCTAATGCATATAATTGGAGGGTGCACACCGCCCAGGAAAACACCTTGACTTGCATAATATGTTTTTGATTGTGTATCTGGGATTGCTTTCTTCTGCCTTAAGTTATTTGTTTTTTCCAGTTACATTGCTTAAAAATACCTCTATTATTAGCCTTCATATATTTTTATGTAATATTTCTCCTGGACCCCTCCCCGTATACCAACCCCAATTTCTCGTTCTCTTTTTCTTTACCATAACTCACTGAGTTCAACCAGTGCTGCTCATATATGCATGGATGTGGGGCCACTTCCTGGAGCTTGGTTAACATACCAGGGGCCACATCCTTAAAGAAAAGTGACTCTCCTTGGTAGCAGTCATCACATGTCATCGGCTTCTCAGCTAGAAGTGGGGACTCATATGCCTTCCCTCATTGGTGCTGGAATGCC
>JADRCD010166739.1:0-40449 GCA_019843815.1 Montemys delectorum
CAACAAAAGTTGTCTGTCTCATGACACCCAGACCCAATGCTTTCTTAATGCCCCTTCCCCACAGGGCTTACATCCACAAGGAATGGAGAGCATGCCTGGCCTCAAACCATGCACATGATGCACACATAATGATTTTATGTGCACAGAGCTGTCATGGGGGCAAATGTGCCTGCATACTCCAAAGCCTCTAGGGGTCCTGGCACTTTTCAATACACTTTTCAATACCCTTTTCTATGTGGCTTCTTTGTCTACATTTTAAGTTAATCTTACAATATGATACATATGGTATAGCTTTAAATTTTGTTAATTTTAAAACTGGACCTATAGCCTCAAGGAAAGCTTCAGGTAGTTGACTACTATTCCCAGAAAGACAGTATTTATCATTTATGCATTTTCCATTGCCCAAAGTAAGGGTGTTCTCTGCAGCCCATGCCCACCATCCAACCTGGACCCTGGAAGTGCTAGTTTCTCACTAGAGCTGACTGGGCCTGTCTGGGCCTCTCCAAACACAAACTCAGAACCTAGGATTTTGTGTACACTGTCTTCTGAGATTTGGCCACCTTTGGGGATGAGTCTGCATGGCACATGTTAGGCCATTCTGGTAAGCTACTTATGAACGAACAAAGCTTACTGGGTATTGTTGCAGACTTTGGAGGTATGCCTCTCTGATTTCTCAGGGCTGACTAGCAAGGGGCAGAGGTGCTGCATCAGAATGCGGACAAGTGTTTAAGGAACTGCCCAGACTTTTCCAAGCAGGTGATACCCTTTCACATTCTAGCCAGCAGTGTTTGGGGCACATTAGATGGGCGCACCATTGGGTAACCCAAAGCCCAGAGCTGTTCTTTGCTGCTTCCATGAATCCAGGTCAATATAGGCAATCTGGGCAGTGGCAGCCACCCATGAGCACAAACAAGGGTGAGGCTCCAGCTGTTGTACAGCCTTGCCAGTGCAGTTACTCCAACGAAAGTTCCCAGGGCCTGCGCCATTCTAGCTGCTTTCCGGTTATCCATCAGAACAATGCAGTTAAGAATCTTCATTCCTTCATTCCCCAAGAGGCTATGGGTGACCCAGCAGGCAGCAATGCTGAAGGGCAGGCACAGACACAATCCACTTCCAGTCAGGTCAATCAAGGATCTGTCTCTTTCCAGGTCTGCAGGTGAGGCCTGTGAAAAACATCCTGATTCCTGCCTGTGGAGGGCTGCTGTGCCCCGGTAATGTCTAGTGATGAAGAGCAGGCCCTCACTTGGAGACAGACCCAGTTGTTGATATACAATTGGTCCTTTTAGGAAAGCACCCATTACCCAACATTCAGGTTCATATGCTGCACTTGAAAATTATAGCCAGGCATAGTGGTCTGTGGCTTTAAGCACTTGGAAAGCAGAGGCAGGTAGATCTCTGTGAGTTTGAGGCCAACCTGATCTACAGAGTTCCAAATCTATATAGTGAGAGCTTGTCTCTAAAAGCCCAAAACCAAAAAATAAAAAATAAAAAATAAAAAATAAAATCACAGCCATACCTCTACTGTGATTAACTGCCATTTGACAACAGGAGACACCAACTGAACCCACACCTACTTCTGTAAATGACAGCTTGTCAGGCCCACTGTGCCTGCTTGTTGAATAGTGTGTGGCTGCTCCTGCACAGTGTCCACAGCAGTGCATGGCTGCATGTGGTCCATGGGCTGAGCAGTACATGACTGCATGTGATGCATAGGCTCAGCAGTACATGGCTACATGTGACCCATGACCTGGGCAGTACATGACTGCATGTGATCCATGGCCTGGACAGTACATGGCTGCATGTGATCTATGACCTGAGCAGTACATGGCTGCATGTGATCCATGGCCTGAGCAGTAAATGGCTGCATGTGATCCATGATCTGAACAGTACATGGCTGCATGTGATCCATGATCTGAGCAGTACATGGCTGCATGTGTTCCATGGGCTGAGCACTACATGTTTGCATGTGATCCATGGGCTGGCTTGCTTACTATGGAGCCCTTACAAGATTGCCTGGCACCCCCCAGCAGAGACATCACCCAAAAGGCAGCACAGCCACTCCATGTGTTCTACATATATTTACATAAACTACCCCATCTCTAATACACTGGCCAACAACACCTGATTATTTCCTGATATGAATTCCTCCTACATGTGAGCTGTGAGTACCACAGATCTTGCTACTTACTCCCAAGGAGCCCACAGGAGGTAACCAGTGATACACTCCCACAGCCCTGTTACTACCACATCAAATACAACTACAAAATGCTCATCTGCTAGCTTTCAAGGGAAAGAAAGGCTCGTGACACAGTGTTTTCTACAGGAAAACACAACCCTCAGATGTTTCTTCTCTTCTCTCAAGAGAGGAGATTGCCAAGACTCCACTGCATATGCTGCCACACACAGCAGGCGCAGCACCAGAAGGACCAGCACCAGCTCAAATGTCGCTCACCTGGTAATCAGAGCCTCTTGCAACACACCTGTGGACATCCCAATGGAGCTCTTAGTGCTAGGGGTACTAGGGACACAGCCCTGCCCCTGAGATGAAGGCACAAAATTACAAGGGTAGGGTACAGACAGACGAAAAGATAGGTATGTCTCTATCCTGTTAACAGCTACTCCAGGGACAACCCATCCAGGCAGTAGGCTCTGTCCACATCTCCTTTCTCCTTGGAGCTATCTCAGTTTCAGTTCATATGAACTTAAAGAATAACAATTCCCTAAGGTCCATCTTGTTCTCTGTGTGGTAACTGCCCATCCACAGGGCCTCCAAGGAAGGTGCAGCCCCCACCAGGCACGGGGCACCTCAGTGTTCCTTTAGTCCTAGCTATTCAGAGGTAGTCAACATTCCCACTTTCAGACAGGGAAACCATGGTGGCATGATCAGAGCCACAGATATGTGAGGTCAGATTCAAGCCAAGGCCTCCCCATAACATCATCCCTCCCCTTAACCTACAATCCCACACCTGTCAGGGATGCTAGCTGACTCCCGGCTCACAGAGACCCTAGGTACAGTCCACACTAAGGCCTTGTCACACACAGCAACACCTGTGTCCTCCACTCAATGTTTGGAACAAGGTGGCTCTAGGGAGAAGCCAGATTGCAGAGAGCCCCACTCCCTCCACTCTCTGCCCTAGTAAGACTTATCTCTGCACTGTGGCTTTGGGGACCCACACTTTACCATAGCATATGGTAAAATGGAGACCGCTTGACCATAGCAGGCCCTTAACTCTCAATGGCCTCTCATCACACTCAGGACGTGATCCCAGGTTGCCTGGACCCTGCCTGGCCTCTCCTCCTCCCTAGCCAGGGCATGCATGCTCTATCTTCTCTAAGTGACAGACTCTCTACCTTCTAATTGGCTAAACATGCCTCAAACATCACACCTCGACCTCAGGGTCTCCCTCTGAACTCACTATTTTCTCCACCGGGACCCACCGGCTGCAATCTCAGGCCAGGCAACTCTTAGCAGTTTCTGTGAACGTGGCAGTATGCACCACACACCAATTCCTTGGCTACTTCAGTGCAGAAGAGCAGGGCTGCCCATAGCACTGACCAGGCTGGCACCTTAGCATCAAGTTTGGCCAGTCCTATTCAGATGTCTGCAGCCAGTGGCAACCCTTCCACAATCCCACACCCTCTACAGTCTCCACTCTCCCACTGATGTCTCAGGTCCCAGGGCTGCTGCTTCTGCAACTCATTGGTCATTCCTCTTCATCAGCCATGCCAACCCCTTCTGGGGATCAAGGGGATGGTATGATACATGGCATTCAATGTGGGCCTGAAATAGTAAGGACCAGACTGTATATCCAAATATGTGAGGCCCACCAGGACCATGCACATAAACAGCACTCTGATCTTGCTCATATCCTGACCAGCACCCATCAATCACCTCTGCCAACTTCCCCTACGCAATGCACTTTTATCTCTTTCAATAACAATGGAAGCTCTCCCTTTGATCTCAGAGATACACCCAAGGGCTTAGAACATTGGTCTCATAACAGATACTCAGCAAAGGCTTACTGGATGAATGGATGATGTAAGCAAGATGAAGAGAGATGACACAGACCTCGGGTCTCAGGGAGACACTAGGTTAGCAGTTTCCTGGCATGGTTTGGTTGAGACAGTAGAGACAATGGGGAAACTACATAGAACCTGGAGATGTGCAGGAAGTGGGTCCAGACTGAGCAAAGACCCAACCAGAGACAGGCAGATGAAAGGCTGGCTGCTGCATTAAACAGCCAGAGTGAAGGGCCCAGCCCAGTCTACAATTCAGGGCACTGGGATCACCAGAGCAGTCAGCAGAGACAGTGGAGATAGCCATAGCTACCAGCAACCTTAGGGAACAGAACGACCACTCTCGGGAGGTTTCCTGCTCCCAGAATGTTAACTCAATGAAACACAAATTCTAAAAGGCAAGTGTGTATCATAAAGGGCCCACCCATTCTCCTGCCATCCCCTTCCTAGAGGAAAAAACACATGTGCAAGTGCAGGCCTCTTGATAATTAAGCAAGACTAGAAATTATGCAAATGAAATACATTCAAGTATGCAATGAATTTTAAATGACAGAGCTACAGAAGACTTAATTGCTGTATTAGCATGCTATAAAAACACTAATCATAAATGTAAAACAATGCATGCAGATACTTAAATCCAAACTGTCCTGATGACACAAAAATCAATGTGTTCCCTCCCACTGCGTTCATATGCAAACCGACTGTAACACTCTGAAAGAAGCTATGCTGATACTGGGGCCTCACTGTCATTTTTAGCCAATATCCTCACTAGCATAAATGTTAAATGTTTAATTAGTTTTTGTTCACTCTTTCTGAAACAGTTAGTTAAAAAAAAAAAAAAAGAATCAAAAATATGATTCTCTTTGGGACTAATTTTGAAAAAGGTCCTATGCCGCTTGCATGTAATTTAAAAGTTAAATATTAGCGCTAGTGTTTAATGGGGTGCCCTGGCTAAAGAGCTCTTCAGAATAAGAGCCACACAGCTAGATTTCTACAGAAGAATGTCCTCTTCATAATTAAAAGTAACACTTGTCCACAAACACTAGAACTATGCTGATGACAAACCATGGGCATGCTGGAGGAAAATTACCAGTGGACCAGACCTTGAACTAGTTTCATAATCCAGTCCCCACTCACCCATGGCCACCCAGTCCAGGCCCCTAGTTTGGATGTGTCAGGGCCAAGGAGCAATTGCCTTCAGTGTGGTCATGCATTTTTCAGAGACTAGTTTCCTACATGGTTCATGAGTATCCTGGTCCTGTCTTCCATGCTGCCTTGAACCCTAGAACACGGGGGGGGGGGGGGGGGGGTGTTCAACCTAGGTCTACTATCAAGGCTGAGTATCAGTACTACCCAAACTCCCAAGTGACAGTAAAATACAACCAGTTAAAAAGAGACCACAGCTAGTCAGACATGGAGTGGTCAGGTGGGGGTCACTGTGGGCGGGGCCATCCCTGGGTTGGTGGTCCTGGGTTCTATAAGAAAGCAGGCTGAACAAGACACAGGAGGCAAGCCAGTAAGCAGCACCCTTCCATGGCCTCTGCATCAGCATCAGCTCCTGCCTCCAGGCTTTTACCCTGTTTGAGTTTTTGTCCTGACTTCCTTCAGTGATGGACTACAGGTGTAGAAGAATAAGCCAAATAAACTTTTCCTCCCCAACTTGCCTTTGGGCATGATGCTTCATCATAGCAACAGTGACCCCGACTAAGACACATGGGAAGCTGACAGCATCTGCAAGCTGCCATGAACAAGGGAGCCATTCTCATGCAAACTCTACCGTCCAGCTAGTTCCAGCTGAGCTAGAAGCCCACCAATTCTGACAACTCCTCCTTGACCACTCAATGTCTGACTAGCAGCCCAGCTAAATGGCTTCCTCTCCTGTGCAGGTCCTGAGCCTCCAGGCAGCAGACTTCATAGGAAAAGCATCACAGAACCAAGGGCCAAGCGCTCAATAGCCCGTGCCCGTACCTGTGCCCTGCAGAGGAGCCAGGCTCTGCCTGCTCTAGTGGCCAGAGTCTCTCCACAAATACATGTGGCCTTGGCCACTCCTTCCCAGCCATTCCAACTTACCCTGCACCAACTCAAACCCCTTCTAGCTTCTCTGATGCCCCCCCCCCAGGGAAAACTCATCACTGCTAGGCATTGCACATAACTTGGTGACAGTCCCTTGCTCCTCTGGAGGACATAACTCAGCTTCTGAGTAAATCTGAATATGCCTTGTCTTGCACACAGCAAACATCCAATAAAAGACAACTGGGGCACTTAGTGTGCCTGGGGCACAGAAACAGACAGAAACAGGGTCCTGGAGAAATGGCTCCCTTTCTGTGCAGTAAGCCCTGGCCTGCACTGTGTAGTAACAGAAGGGTAGGCATTTTCTCTGTGTTGGTCAGGACCCAATAGGGCTGGTGGCACTTAGTCTCAAGCAAGCCCTGCCCTTTCTAGCACCAAACATAATGCTGAGATACATAAAGTTCAGCCAGTCTCCAACAAATAACTAAACTTACTAACCAATGCTTTTACAGGTTATTCTCCTTCCAGTAATACACACCCCAAACATAATACTGAGATACGTAAAGTTCAACCAGTCTCCAACAAGTAATAAGAAGTACTAACCAATGCTTTTACAGGTTGTTCTCCTTCCAGAAATAGCTACACGGCCCTGAAAGACTTGGGCCATGTTATCTGGGATTGACCATACACATGGTCTCCTGATCCCTGGCCTCTACCTTGCCTTCCCAGGAGGCCTGAAGAGGAGGCACTAGCCTAGTCTGTGCTACTGACTAGGCCCACCCACACTGCACCCCTCAGCCTTGTGACCTGCCCAACTCCCTCATCCAAGTAACGCTGACAGACAGCCTTAAGAGATGCCCTGTGAGCTTGCACTCACGCCAAGGAGCCTTGCCCGGCATTCCCACTTGTCTATACTACCTCCTTGGCAAAAAGCAGATTTTCCCATTAACCTGGAATTTACCTTCTCACCTGTTAATTCAGGCCTGAGAACTGCCCTAGCCTTCCTGCCCTTCTTGTGTATTTGCAATAGCCTTGGAAACACAGTGTAAGCCTCCTCTTCACAAAAGTGACCCACAGTCCCATCCCAACCCCTCCCCTTGGCCCTGAGCACCTCACAAGTACACTGTGCCAAACTGTGCTGGAGTTAACCTGCTGCATGCTGGGGCCCCGACCTCTTCCTAGAAGCAGCTGGGTCACAATGGCCTTCAGTGTTTCTGGGAAGCCCCCTGTAGTTTTTCTTTGGTCTGCACTTCCAGCACTTCTGCGTACAGACTCCCAGGTCCACACCAACACAGTGCAGTTGCCCACCACTCACCCCACCTCAACCCCTGCTGTTCCTCTGATGCTCTCTGCCCACCGGCATGGCAACCAGTGTGCAGCTAAGCAGCTCAGGGCACTACAGCAATGACATGCACAGGTGCAGAAGTGATGGAAAGGGCAAGAGCCTCTCATAAGCCTTTCCACCTAGACCAGCCAGTTCTTGATGAGCACAACACTGTGACATAGGGGTCTCCAGACAGTTACATCATAACTTCCTGCAAACCAATCAAGAGTCGGAGCCTCTTCTAGAGAACATTTGGAAATGTGGCTACAAACACTTAAAAACCACTAAACAGAGTGCAAGTGATCACGGCAGGTCTAGCCTTAATTGCAAGAGATATTTAATCAATAAATATTTGCTGTTCAGAGCTGCATCTGCATTTAGGATTACGAGGTACTGAACTGAAAATTTATTACGACTCATTAACACAAAAGTCTTTTAAACACTGAAAGTCAGACTCAATTTAGAGTAGGTGCCTGGAGTTCCCTGTGACTTAGCTCCAAAAATAAAACAGAGGAAAAAGAGAAGCTGCCGATAAACTACTCTCACTTCCAATCTTAAGCTGTAAGTGAGGGCATGCAGATAGCCACCAACCCCTGACCTTTTCCTGAGGGTTTCTGGGACACCAGCTCAGTGCTGGGGCTCAGGGAACTGGCCCCACTCTCCACCACACTAACAAGCTATGTCCAACATCTCCCATCCCACCTCCTTGTGCTCTTCCTTTTCCTGTCCTCCTTCCCCCTCTTCCTCCTCCTCTTCCATCTCCTCTTCCGTCTCCTCTTCCTTCTCCACTTCCTCCTCCTCCTCTTCTTCCCCCTTTCCTCTTATCCATCCTCCTCTTCCTCTTGTTCTTGTTCAGCAACAGCACTGTCGCTCCTTTGCTGAGGCATACCCATTTCCTCTGAGCTGTATGGTCTTCTGTGCTGTAAGCTCTTGAGTCACGAGCCTGCATACAACGATTCTTTAGTGGTGGAAGTCGGCGAGAATGAATGCAGCTGTCATGAGCTGTTGCTCATCTTCACTTTCTTCCAGGCTTGCCAAGCCAACCTTGAAATTAAGCTAAAACTAGACAATGGCTTCTTGGACACAGCAAAAGCCTGTGTCATTATGCAACCACGACAGACAAGTGTGTGGCCATGGCCAGCAAGACCTGCTCCTCTAGACAGGTGCCAGGCCACTTAACTCCCAGGAGTAAAGTAGCTAGACTGAGCACTGGTATGCAGACTTACTGACAGAAGTTTCCATGTCATTGGACGAACTGGCTTTGGGATTCCGGACCAGCTCAGCTTCCGTAATTCCTCTGTTAAAAAAAAAAAAAAAAAAAAAAAAAAAAACAGAACAGAGAAAAGCGGGGTTACAAAAGGTTCTACAGCACCTTACCATATCTCAGCAGTGTCCTTAGGGAGCAGGGAGCCCCACAAATGGAACCAAAGTAAACCTAAGTGATAAACATTTCAGAGTGACTGTCCTTGATACGCAAAAGATAAGAGTCATACCACTTTATTAAAGCAAACCAGAACGCTACCTGTTTGTGCCTAAATCTTAGGTGGGACTCATTTGTCAAAGGCAGCTGAGCCATCTCTCCAGCCCTCACTCGATGTTTCTTAATGCCTATCTGAGTTGTCTTATCAGCGCTGGTCTCTGGGAGGTGAGCTTGTCTTCACACAGCTGGTAAAGGTGTGCTACAGAATATACAGATAGGATAAGAGTTTCAAAGTGGACAAACACTGGCCTGGTGTCTTGACAGATACCACTACCGAGGAGAACCAGAGAAGAATTGGCCAGAGAGAGAGGGGCCTGCAGCCATGGCAGTGAGTGCCTTAGAGGGTAAGGAAAGTCACCCTATGACATGTTGGGGAAGAACAGTAGGCCCTGGTTCTGCTTGTCTCTGATCTCCCTGGGAGGCTGGAGAGCACATGTGGGTGTGGAGAGACGTCTACACACTCCAATCCCAGCAAGACAAAGGCAACTGCTTCCTTTGCTTCCGTTAGAAATCTACTATTAGACTCTTCTAGCAGCTTACAGCTCATGATTAATACCAGGAATAAGAGAAGTGATTACAGAGAAGACTTTGGTAATATAATCAACAAAATGCAAAGTCCTGACATCTAATCTTTTTCCAATTACTAAAGTCTAAGTAAAATAAGTAGAGAGTAATTGGACGACAGCACCAGCCATAACCTGCAGTCACAGAATCCTGAGAAAACATCAGATCTCCCCCAGCTCCCCAAGGATGACATGGAGAATGGGGACCTAATATCCAAATGCCGATAACAGTGTTTGCTAACAGCACCTCTGCCTCCTGGCTGAGCCTTCCCCTACACACAGTGCTGTCTTTTGGCTGTGGTTTATGAAGAAAGCACTGAGAAAACACACTGGTTAGTGTTCTCTGTCCTCATCCACGTCACACACACACACACACACACACTCACACATACACACCACACACACTCACATACACTCTCTCTCTCTTTCACACACACACACACACACACACACAGTCAAGAATCTTGAATATACAGCATGAGATAAAGTTCTCGTCTTGTCAAGGTTCAGTGTTTAAAAAGAGCTTTGCATACATTATCTCACTGGCTCCTCAAAGCAGCTTGGATTAATCAGGGCTGTGAGCTCTGTCCATGAATGAAAACTGGTCTCAGAGAGGTTAAGTAACTTGGCCTTTAATACCAAGCTGTCTTCACTGTATTAACTCCTATTCTTAAAGACTTTGTAACACAGTCAAATACCACTTATCAATACAGAGATCCCAAAGAAAGTCTTAACAGATCCAAACACAATAGTATATCTGAAGAATAGCTCACATCACAGGATTCACTCCAAGGGTGCAGGGGTGAGTATGCTGAATGTATTGTTGGAGAAGAGCCACTCTCAGCAACGACAGACGGCCCAACCATGAGTTCCCTCTGTAGAAGAATGTCGCCTGCGCTAAGTGCCCACTACTTCTACAGTCAACATTGAAATGCTGCGACGTGATGAGCAGCTGGCCAAGCACACCCCACTCAGCTCCAGAGGGGCCTGTGAGGTGCTAATGCATGCCTAAGCCCCTCCCCATGGTCAATGTGCAGAGGGAATGGGGTACAACTTAGATACTGGGAGAATAGCACAACTGCTCAGGATTCCAACTAAGTCCTCACTCCTAAGGAATCCCTTGGAAGCCACACTCTCTCTCCCTCTGACAGTATCCCAGTTAGACATAAGGCTAATACTGTTAAAACCACCGAGCTGAGCAGCTACAACCTACTGAGGAGAGGAAGAAGCAAGAACCAGACAGGAATGTAGGCCCACTAAGCAGGATGGGCAGTGCACAGACTTGCCAAAATCAACAGCTTTTCCCTGTGTGACAGAGAAAAGAAAACTATGAAGGGTGTGAACCTAAAAACTGCAGATCAGCACATGCCTTTAATCCCAGCACTTGAGAGACAGAAGCAGGCAGATCTCTGAGTTCATATCCAACCTGGTCAACAACACGAATTCTGAGACAGCAGGGCTATACTGAGAAACTCTTTCTCAAAGACAAAACAAACAAAAAGTGTGCAGGCCATGTGAGGAAACTAACTCGCAGGTTTCCCTTGAAAGAGCATGGAGACAGGCAGGTACCAGGCTCAACAAAGCACTTGGGAGGCAGAGGCAGGCAGATTTCTGAGTTCGAGGCCAGCCTTGTCTACAGAGTAAGTTCCAGGACAGCCAGAACTACACAGAGAAACTCTGTCTCAAAAAACAAACAAACAAACAAACAAAACCAAGTTTAATGTGTAGTTCCTCTGGGGTAGACAGGCAGCCAGAGGTGAAGAAATCATGTCCATGAGTACCAACAAATATGGCCTCTATGCCTAGCACTGGGGAAGGCTCACCTCCCAGCCAAAGCCATAACTAAACCAACCACCGAAGAGAAAGGGCCACAAGAACTTGGGAAGCTAAGTGGGGAATGTTGCTTCCAAAGGTGAGGCTGGTTCCTTAGAGAAGGTGACAACAGGAAACTGAGTCAAGAGGTGGGTGATCTAAGCCCAGGAGGAGCTCATACAAGCCTGGCCTGCTGTGGACAGCAGACTGGAGGGCCAAAAGTGGACACAGAGAGACTGAGGAAGCTTAGCCTGCAGGGGTGGACAGCAAAAAAGAAAACCTAAGATATGAGAGAGAGAGAGAGAGAGAGAGAGAGAGAGAGAGAGAGAGAGAGACAGAGAGAGACAGAGACAGAGACAGAGACACAGAGACAGAGAGAGACACAGAGAGACACAGAGAGACACAGAGAGACATAGAGAGATAGGCACAGAGACAGGGACACAGAGACAGAGACACAGAGAGAGATGCTAAATAAAAACAAGACAAATCAAACGAGGTTAGATGGATAGTGGGTTTCAGAGTAGAAATTTATGTCAGCAGTCACTCAAAAGAAAATGTAAGTTTAATACAAAGAGAAAATTGCAATGGGCTCTGCTGGATGTACCCTAAAATTTGGCAAGTTCTTCTGGAGAGCAAGGCCCTAAGAGAGCCAATAAAATTCTTAGTAAGAATAATGTGAGAGAGGCTGGGAAGGGAGAAACCATGTTTGAAATGTAATATATGAGAGAAGAATCAATTTTTCAAAACATCTTAAATAAATAAAAGGCTAATGAAGGAGGCTGAGGAGATGGCCATCTCCCTAGGGAGAGACTGAGCACAAGCCCCAGGGCCTGACCCCCATCCCAAAGACCCACGTACTTATACAGCAGCATATGGTGGGATCCCAGCATGCCAGGCAGGAGCAGGAGCCAGAGGATCCCTGAGCCTGAGCCTTGCTGGCCAGTTATCCCAGACAAATACATAAACTCCAAATTCAGTAAGGAACCCTTTCTCAAAAAATAAGTGGAAAATTTTGAGGAAGAAACACAACATTGACCTCTGGCCTCTATACACATTTGCATACATATGCACAGACATGCACACAATATACCACACAATAAATAAGATAAAAAAAATGTGGAGCTGGAGAGATAGTATACTGTTGCTCTTCCCAGTGGACCATTCCCAGCACCCACATCAATAGCTTACAACCATCTGGAATTCCAGCTCCAGAGAACTAGGTGACTCTGGCCCACAGCCACCAGCACTCATGTCCACAGGCAGACAAACTGCCTATATAATTTAAAATAATAAAAATATGACTTTAAAAATATTTTCAAAAAATAAAGTCATGGCCAGGCGGTAGTGGCACACGCCTTTAATCCCAGCACTTGGAAGGCAGAGGCAGGCGGACTTCTGAGTTCGAGGCCAGCCTGGTCTACAGAGTGAGTTCCAGGACAGCCAGGGCTATACAGAGAAACCCTTTCTCGAAAAAGCTAAAAATAAAAAATAAAAAATAAAAAAATAAAGTCATGGTCGCACATACCTTTAACCCTAGCACTCGGGAAGCAAAGGCAGATGGATCTCTGAGTTCAAAGGCAAGAAGGTCTAGACAGCCAGAACACAGAGAAACTTTGTCGATAGATAGATAGATAGATAGATAGATAGACAGACAGACAGACAGACAGATAGGCAGACAGACAGACAGACAGACAGCTGAGGTTGATTGAAAGATTAGGTAAACAAGCAGACAGACAGACAGACAGACAGACAGACAGACAGATAGCTGGGGTAGAAAGATTAGGTAGGTAGACAGACAGAGTAAACAGATTTGCAGTGAGCCTTCCATGAGAGCCTAAGGAAATAGCCCCATGAGGCAGGAAAAATGGTTCAAAATCAAACCTGTGCACTGAGGTTTGAGATGTGATAATGCGGCATTCACATGACACTGCACCTATGTCTAGAAAGAGTCTGGATCTTACCACAAAAGCAAGGTCTGAATGATACCGAGTGTAAATGAAGGCAGCCTGGCTGCTTCTGTGTGTAAGGGAAAGGCTAAAGCACTAGAGGGGAATAGAATCTTCTACTATATTTTAATGGGAAAAGGCCTTCAGAAATGAAACATGAATCTCAGAAACAGCAAATAAAAAGATCAATAAGCTAAATATACAAGTCAGGAGGCAACTTTACAGTGAAAGGACCTAGATTATTAAAACAGCAAGTGACAGGTTTGACAATTTCGTGTAGCATATGAAAAGGATCACAGTCCTCACACATAAAGAGTACATACCGAAGTTAAAAGGGGAAGAGCCCAGAGGGAAAAGGGAAGACTCCCAGAACAAACTGCAGCGGCTACACAAAGGCAGGGCTCAAAAGTCGTGATGTCATCAAAGAGCTACACCTTAAAATAAGAAATCCTTCACAGTAAGGTTGGATTACACTGCAAATGAACTACAGCACCTAAAGGACTGGGCACACAGCTGCTCTCCATCTGTTGTGAGTATAGACTGGGGTAATTTCTACTTGATCAGATTTTTAAAAATTTTTGTTCATCACCAAAGGAAGTCAGGACTGGAACTCAAGCAGGTCAGGAAGCAGGAGCTGATGCAGAGGCCATGGAGGGATGTTTCTTACTGGCTTGCTTCCCCTGGCTTGCTCAGTTTGCTTTCTTATAGAACCCAAGACTTCCAGCCAAGGGATGGCACCACCACAAGGGGCCCTACCCCCTTGATCACTAATTGAGAAAAGGCCTTACAGCTGGGTCTCATGGAGGCATTTCCTCAAGGGAGGCTCCTCTCTCTGTGATAACTCCAGCCTGTGTCAAGTTGACACACAAACCCAGCCAATACACTGTTTTCTGCCACAAACCATGGTGACTCAGGTGTAAATCTCTACAAACAAGCCAGCCTGTCCTGCTGGCTGGGACCTACTAGGCAGGTGCCCCAGGAAATTTTTTCTGTCCTAAGTTATTATTCTAATTGATGCTTTCCTACTTTGAACAGCACTGTGAACTTTGTTTTTAACACTGTGCACACAAAGAGCATGCTTTAATACTGTGCACACAGAGAACATACTTTAATCAGTAGGGAAATAATTCCCCTGAAATAAAGCTGCTTTGGGGCCACATAGGGAAACAATCCCTCTGTCACCTCTGCAAGGTGTTCCACCTCTCCTCAGCCTACCAGCAACAATGCTAAAACCATCTCTTCCAAGCCCTAGGATCGTCCCTCTACTATCATTGCTAAGAGCCTCCTCTCTGTCTGGTCTTCTGTATCAGAGGAGGAAGCCTCTAAAAAGTGTCCAAACACGAACAGTACCTGCTTGTGACTGCTGAACACCAGCCTGTGACACCAGACCGTGGACTCAGCTTGTTGCTACCCAAGCTACACATAGGTCTCAGCTGTGAGATGAGGAAGGAGATACCACATGACCTGCAATCTCCAGCTTTCTTGCTGCTCCCAACCTGTAGGACCTGTTCACAGTAGCCAACCTGAACACAAGAGTATTACTAAATGTCAGAAGTAGGCTTACATAAGAGCTGACTGGCCAGGAGCTCAGAGATGGAGTGTGTGCCCAGCATGCCAAAGGCTTAGATGTGAACCCCCAGTACTGAAAAGAAAAAAATAAAGCAAATACCATGAGTGTCGATAATAAGCAGACATGCAGCCAGTCAAAAATGAAAAGAATATGAAGAGGCATTTATCCATGGAAATATACAGACAGCCAATAAGCACATGAAAAGACACTCAAAAATCACACTGACAGGAGGAGCCACTTCACACACAAAAGCTAAAATTTTAAAATTCAGGAAAACCAGAACCCTCCCACGCTACTATAAGTGTGAAAAATGGCACAACAGAAAATGATCTGTCAGTCCTCAGCACATTAGACACCCTCAATGCCTACCCGAGAGTACCAGAAACAAGACTTACAGAAATGCATCTGAATGGTCGCCGCTGTGCTGCTCACTGGACACGAGCAGAAACATCCAAGTCCATCAGAGGATGAATGGACACACAGACTGTGTGCCATGCCTGTCAGCTTTCCACTGTGGCAACTCCTAAGACAACCAGCTCCTAAGAGAAAGAGGTCACTGTGGCTCACAGCTAATGGTTTCAGGCCATGGTTTGTTTGCTGGCCTGGCTGCAGGCTATGACAGAACTGTTCACAGCCATGCTGAGAGATGGGGAAAGGAAATGGCTGGACCCTCACATTCTCTTAGAGGGCCTAAGCTCCACTGACCATGAGATCCGGAAGGCACCATGTCTTTAAGGTTCAGTGTACCCTCCCCTAAAAGTACCACAGGCTGAGAGGACCAGACATTAACACAGGGATCTTTGGAAGGTACATCTAAGCCATCATACTATGGAATACTATTGAACCAAAATAAATTAACAAAGGTTGCATGTGGCAACGTGGATAGGCCATGAAAACACTGTGAAAGAAGCCAGTCTGTAAAGACCATCTACTTAGGATTTCATTCATAAAAATGCACACAATAGGCCAAATCCAAACAAGAGGAAGAAGAGTGGCTACATAGCTGAGGCAAGAAGTGGGACACAGGGAATGACACTCAGGAGCACATATTCCCTTAGTGAAGTGGTGAAAATGCCTCAAGACTGATGACAGTGACTGCACAACTCCACACACGTGCATACACTAAAGACCACTGAACTACACACTTTAGATGCTGTATTCTGTAGTACGTGATCTACCCATCAAATCACACCATCTTCTCAGGAAGAGAGATCTGGAAGATGGAAGCTTTGCAACAGCGGTTACAAGGCCAGGCTTTGGCAAGCAGCTTTTGATCCAGACAGATGGCTGGAAAGAGCCATCGGAATCTGGATGCAGCTAGCCACAAGGTGGACAGACAGTACAGAGTACCAAGAGGAACTCAGAGGAACACTCCACCCTTCAACAAGTAAGAGGTAGGTGGGTGGAGGTGATCCTGAGCGGATCTCTGTGGAAAGGTTCCTCTAACCCACAAGCCAGAATCATCTAAAATGTTCCCATCCTTGGGCCAATAGCTTTGTTTCTACAACTCTGGAATCATGCACAGTACAATCAGGCACTTAATGCCCATCACAGCACATTTAGAAAAGAGGTGGTTCTTTCTCAGTTCTTCTGCCCTCGGTCCCTCACATACCCCCTCCGTCCCCTACACACATGCAAATATTATACTGCAGAATCAGAGCTCTAGCCATTTGTGGCCTCCAGGCCTCCCATCTGGCTTGACCTATAAAGGTGAAACTTTTATTTTGGAGGGGTGTTCTTTATCTTAAAGGCCCTAAATGAGTGTTGCTACTCCAGAGATATCTAAGAATATACCCAAGACGGTTAAGGAGAATCTCTGGCCTTCAAAAGACAGGGGAAGGGTCAGGGAAAGTAAAGTGCAACTAATGGGAGGGAGTCTTGTGAACCAGCTCCCTCTTCCCAGCCTGCAAGAGCGCTAATCACCTGTTAGTCACTTCACAAGGTCTAATTACACTAGCTTTCCCTTCAATACATTGATCTCACAGCCAATGCTGCATGGCATTTAATTAAAGGAAAGGCTACTGCTATTTCATGTTAAAAATCTAAATCCCTGCAAACAAATTAGAAGCTTGAGACTCCCATTTGTGCTTTCCGGTAAGAGCCATTGACGACAGGCCCTGGGCCTCCAAAGAATTTCACCATACAATATCATGTATTTATAATATTTGTATGTGTGTAGGCGAGACAGGGAAGGTGAAGGAGAGGAAGAACTGAGACTGCTGCATTCAGCCCGGCCCCATGGAGGTGAACTACCTGTGACGACAGCACGAGCGCTGGGCACACCCTTGTTTGTACTGATGCCACCACACAAAATGCTAAAAGGCAAGAGTGCAGGCTCCTAACACAGCTTCTGTCCTATCTGTGCACAGGGTTAGGACCCTGGCCCTCCAAACTGCTCACTCCAGCTCTCGTGCTGGTGTGCCATCCTGATACCATCTACAGAAGCACCTCAGAGGAAAGCCCTAGACAGCTATGAGAGGACAGAGGTGTGCCCGGGCACTCCAGAGACTCCCTCTAACTGCTTTACTTCTGCTACCTGGAAGGCTGGGAAGCACATCTGCTGGATGCCACATCTGACTGAAGGGTCTGCTGGCAGGAAGCTGGATGTGCTAGAAGGCCAGAGACAGCCTTGCTGTGATAAGCTAATTAACTTCAGATAAGTACCCAAGTCATTACAAAGGCAGAGCAATATACTCCTCCAGTCCCTACAAATGATGTAGCCTGTGATGCTCTGAGAGACAGCTCAGGTGGCAAGGAGACAGCTGGGGCTGCCAGGACCTGGCCAGAGCTGCCATCTGTCAGCCCATAACTCAACGAGCAGACTCAGGCTTAGGGCGGCACCAGAGGACTTTTGTTTAGAACACGGTCTGTCCCAGGTTCCCACCCAGAAGTCCACCAGTGACCCAAGAAGAGTGACCCTGTGAGCACTACAAGTTCCTGGTGGAAGCAGTGCTTTAGGGAGCGCCCCCTCTTCTCAGGGTCCTTGAGCCTCCTGTGCCCCACTGTACAAGTATTAGCTAACCTGCTTCCAGACTAATTGTACTCTGGTGAAGATGGGCTGATGAGACAGGTAAGAAATAAAGGATTGTCTTAGTTAATGTTTCCATTGCTGTGAAGAGACATCATGACCAAGGCAACTCTTATAAAAGGAAAACATTCCATTGGGGCTGGCTCACAGGTCCAGAGGTTTAGGCCATTATGGTCAAGGCATGAAGCATGAGGGCATGCAGGCAGACATGGTGATAAGGAAGAATCCAAAAGGTCTACATCTAGACCATGAGGCAGCAGGAAGAGAAAGTGACACTGAGTCTGGTTTGAGCATTGGAAACCTGAAAGCCCACCCCCAGTGACATACTTCCTTTAACAACACTATATCTCCTAATAGCGCCACTCCCTGTGACTTTATGGGGACTATTTTCATTCAAACCACCACAGGGCTCCAGGTATGTCAAGGAGCCCCTGCCCCAAGAAGGCTACCAATAACACCTGTAGATGAGTAACCACGTGACACACAGTTCAGAGCCAACAAGGTGAGACATGGTAAGTAGTCATTCCAGAGCAAGAGGTAACCTGTTTGTGTGCAAGCATCAGGAAATCCTCTAGCTGGTGCAAGGATCCAAAGGCTTCCTTATGACACTGGAATCACAGAAACTGGAAAGAAAAGAAACAAACACTAAGCCTCGCCCTTGTGTCCTCCTTGTGGCTCTGTCCTCAGAGCCTTCTATTATCTTAACACAACTTCAATAGCTACCAGTCACACATATCTGAAAAGAGCAACAGGTACAGTCCAGACAGATCAGCAGGTTCCTGCTGTACAGAACAGAGGTATGAGCAGGACTCCTATTCCAAAGGGCATTAAGTAGCAGGAAGCTAGGCTCTGTTCTGAAGACTGTGAAAGTTACAGGGGAATGTCCTGTTTCCATGTGACTTCCCTCATTAGAGGACAGGGAATGAATCAAAGGAGAGGGAGAAGTGAGAAAACTGACTGGAGGTCACCCCAGGTCAACAGAAATGAACTCTGACCAAGGGCAGGCCCAGGTGCCCAGAGAAGAACACTGGGCCAACGTGTGAAAGAACAGGGGCAGCTTGGTTGTCACTCTAACAGGCATAGGAAGAGTTGACAAAAGCTATCAGGCTTTTCCCTAAAAGACCAGTGACACCTACTAAGTGACATCTTGACCTACACCTAGAGTAGGTCAAGATGGCAGCTAGTGCTGGGTGTGGTAGCACATACCTGTAATCCCAAAATCTGGGAGGCTGAGGCAGGAGGATTCTTAACCAAGGTCACTATATAGCAAGAATCTATCTCAGAAAAAAGAAGGAAGGAAGGAAGGAAGGAAGGAAGGAAGGAAGGAAGGAAGGAAGGAAGGAAGGAAGGAAGGCAGGCAGGCAGGCAGGCAGGCAGGCAGGCAGGCAGGCAGGCAGGCAGGCAGGCAGGCAAAAGAAAACAAAGGGAGCTCACCTAACTAAGAGGAGAAAGAGGGAGGACAAAGAGAAGGAAGGCCTGCGACCACCTGAAAACACAACTGGATATGCAATGTCCCTGCAAGTTCCCATTCTGTGGTAGATGGTGAGCTTTGGTAAGTGATTAGACATTGCCTTGATCAGTTATCACTCTAGTAAAAGAGTCATCATATGCATACTGGAGAACGTAAACCCATGCCTTGCTCTGGCTGACTCTCCACTCTGCTTCCCAGCAGCTGTAATTCCAGCAGCCTGTGCCACAGGCTTCAACTGTCATATTGTTCTCAGACTCAATGCAACAGAGCCTGCCAACCATGAACATAAATAAATATTTCCCTCAAGTTGTTTTCTAAAGTGTCTGTCCCTGCAGTGGGAAGTCTAACACGATGACCACTGCCATGTCACTTCCTGGTGATGACATGCTGCCCTGCAAGGCAGTTCCCATCCCTACTTTAGATGAGGAGAGGGCTCAAGGCTGACTCTCAGCCCAAGCCCTCTACACTGCACTGGCCTTGCTGCAGATGGAAGGCATCAGCAGCAAGACCAAGGATCTCTCCAGAAGGGCACTAATGGGCAAAGCTCAGGAGCTGAAAATGTCCACTCAGAGTCTAGAGAGAAAAGTCATGAGTCTCACTTTAGTAAATGTGGTGTGAGGGTAGAAGAGAGTGGAACCATCACTGGAACATTCAGGGGATAGGGGACACTCAGAAGACATGTCACAGATGTCTAGAGAGGAAAGCTTTTCAAGATGTGCTGAATCAGAGGAGAGAACCTCTGAGGCCGACAAAGGGACTGAGCAGCAGTACCCAGTGAGCAGACAGTGACCAGGGTGTCCAGTCCTGGCCATGAGGCCCATCTCCAGGGAGAACCCGCTGATGCTATTTGGAATCCATGGCCATGTTTAGGAGCAGTTTCTTTTTCTCTGAATCAGAAAACTGAACTGACTTCTTGGCTCCATCTCATCTCTCAAGAACATCTGGGCAAATGCAAGGTCTTTGAATAACTTCAAATTTTCTGTTTCTGAAAGTGGGAATAAAAGCCAGATTCCCAGCAAGTAGCATGGTGCATCACTCAAGACAGCTACAACCCTAGGAGCTCAGGTGGGGAAAAAAGATGGATGTTTTGCTGGAATCTAGCCAGCCTCATGGAGGTAGAGCTGGCCTCAGGCAAGCCACCCTTGTCTCTCTACCACCCCCTCTCCTTGGGCAGCTAGAGATGCCAGACCACACAGCCCCACAGCATCTCTGCAGAGAGCCAAGCACAGTGTACAAGAAGCACATCTGATCCTGACCTTGCCCTTGGCTTGTGGGGAGGGTGCTACAGCATCCCTGGAACCCCACATGGTGAGACAAGGCATCCTTTAGAAAGAAGCCCATCCAAGTGCATACTTCCAAAACTGAATATGCAAAATGAAGGGCTCTGGGAAGTGTCTGTTCGCTTCCTAACACTATTCTGTTTCGAGTACCCATTTCTCTAACTTGACATCCAGGCAGGAAAAGTATGCATATCAGAAAGGTCAAAAATCAGCAGCTGCTCTGTGCTGAGCAATGCCCTCTTCCTACCTGGCTCCCCTCCCTCCCCAGTCAATAGCCACAAACTTAGATATCTGAATCTACATTTCTGATTCCTCCCCAGTGTTTATCTTGTCCCCTCTGCAGTAAACTGTGGTCTTCTGGTCACTGTACTAATTCAACATCTGGGGCCACAGAGGAAAGTTCATCAGACTCTCACTGTGCCTCATGGGCAAAGAGGCCAGGTTAGGTTCAGCCCTTCAACGCAGAAGAACCCATGCTGGCTCTGTACTCAGCCCAAGCCGACCACCTTCGCACTGTGATGGGGTCTCTGCAAACAGCTAGGGTAACAGAAGGGACTCCAGGATAAGCACGGGGACATAGGAGAGGCCATAAGAGATACCCAGCCCAGGTCTGAACCAGCAAGGTAATATTAGGTAGCAACACATTGAAACTATCATCACTCTTCCCACCTAGAGCTTACCATCTACTACCATCTCCCTCATGCAAGAGACCAAAACTTCCCTGAGAGATGGCCTCTGCCCTTTCCCTCAGGCATGGCCCATGACAAGTGCCAAAAGGCACATAATTTAAACTCTTTTATTGCCACACAATTTACATAACACAAAAATTTGAAGTGTACACTTAATATACTATGTGTGTACAGGTCTTAAGTAGATAATCACAGCTGCTACAACCCTCCCCCCCAAAAAAAATTCTGTGTCTAAGAATACAGTGGTCCTGGAGGAGCATAGGTTAAGAAAGCTGGATCACGCCTACCAGTCTCTCTGGGCTGGTGTCCTGAGCAGACCTTCATCTGTCCCAACACTGGGAGTAACTGGGACCAGGGGATCAGGCACACAGGAACTTCACCAGCCCAGTAGTTCTGGTTCCTTCTGGTCTCTCTGAGCTGGTGTCCTGAGCAGACCTTGGGCACAAGCTCCACAGCCAGTCCCACAACACCCAGAGGAAGCTCCACTCCTAGGTGCTCTAACAAGCCCAGGATCACAGGATCCCAGAATCACAGGATCACAGAGACAGCTTGACTCTGAGGAGTTCTGACACAAACAGGATCACAAGAAGGACAGCCTCCAGTCAGATTTAGCAAGGGCAGGTAGCACTAGAGATAACCAGATGGCGGGAGGCAAGCATAAGAAAATAAACAACACAAACCAAGGTCACTTGGCATCATCAGAACCAAATTCTACCACCATAGCAAGTTCTGGACACACCATTACACCAGAAAAGCTAGATTCAGATATAAAATCACTTCTCATGGTGATGATACAGGACTTTAAGAAAGACATAAATAGCACCATCAAAGAAATACAGGAGAACACAGGTAAACAGCTAGAAGCCCTTCAAGAGGAAACACAAAAATCCCTTAAAGAACTACAGGAAAACACAATCAAACAGGTGAAGGAAATGAGCAAAACCATCCAGAATTTAAAAATGGAAATAGAAACAATAAAGGAATCAGAAAGAGAGACAACCCTGGAGATACAAAACCTAGGAAAGAAATCAGGAGTCATAGATGCAAATATAACCAACAGAATACAAGAGATAGAAGAGAGAATCTCAGGGGCAGAAGACAACATAGAAAACACTGACACAACAGTCAAAGAAAATGCAAAAAGGAAAAAGCCCCTAACCCAAAACATCCAGGAAATCCAGGACGCAATGAGAAGACCAAACCTAAGGATAATAGGTATAGAAGAGAGTGAAGAGTTTCAACTTAAAGGGCCAGTAAATATCTTCAACAAAATTATAGAAGAAAACTTCCCTAACTTAAAGAAAGAAATGCCCATGAACATACAAGAAGCCTACAAAACTCCAAATAGACTGGGCCAGAAAAGAAATTTCTCCCGTCACATAATAATCAAAACACCAAATGCACTAAACAAAGAAAGAATTTTAAAAGCAGTAAGGGAAAAAGGTCAAGTAACATGTAAAGGCAAGCCTATCAGAATTATATCAGACTTCTCACCAGAGACTATGAAAGCTAGAAGATCCTGGGCAAATGTCATACAGACCCCACGAGAACACAAATGCCAGCCCAGGCTACTATACCCAGCAAAACTCTCAATTACCATAGATGGAGAAAACAAGATATTCCATAACAAAACAAAATTTACACAATATCTTTCCACAAATCCAGCCCTACAAAGGATAATAGATGGAAAACATCAACATAAGGAGCAAAACTACACCCTAGAAGAAGCAAGAAATCCACACAAACCAAAATTCCACCTCTAACAACAAAAACAACAGGAAGTGACAATTACTTCTCCTTAATATCTTAATATGTATGAAAATTAATATTACCAACATATCCTAATCGATTGAAATCCAAAAATATGGGGAATTAGAAATTTGTTGATTGTCATCCAATGGTCTCTCTAATTTGGTAATTGGAGAAATAGGTCCAATATTGTACAATCTGTATACATTTTCAGCTGTTTGTTTGTGATAGTGTCTTGCTGTGTACAACATAAGGGTCTTGAAATCTTGCTTCTCCTATCTCAGCCTCTCTATTAGTAGTATTGTTTATTTCATGTTTTTACACTATACTATGGTTTTCAGAACAGCTTATATATTTCAAAAGTATTTATATACCCAGGGGAAACATAGACGATTAACTAGGGGGGTTGCTTGTGGGAGAGTAACAAAGAGTGAGACTGAATGATTTACCTGACGTTTGTAATTCTTGTATCAAGTTTGAAGAAGAGGACTTTATAAGTTACTCTTTCTCTGAGATGAATGTTTTTCCAAATTATCACAGCTAATGAACCAAATTCTTACCCTCACCTAATGTCTGTTCAATCCTCCAAGCAGAACCATTGTTCATTGAAACAGTTGGTGGATGACTTTATGGATAGACCATCTTAATATATACACCATTTCTTAAATGAATGTAACCTGTTCTCTGTGAGCTGAAAATAAAGTCACTCACTCAAGTCAAATAGCTTTGACCATAGCAGGAAGTCTGTATCCAAAACTTGGGCCTACAATTCATTTCTTGGTGCAGCAGAACTGTCAACTCTCAGCTTAGCTACGACGGAGGTAAAATCCTTTGGTGATGTGAGGGTCATTGAAGTACAGCCTTATTACAATGAAATCCAATGTCTAAAAATTGCTCTCATTTTGGGCTTGTACCACAGTAAGAGCCAAGATTTTAAATTCTACTAAATACAAAAGAAAGAAACAAAAAGACTTTATATATTTATGTTCATTTAAGAAAATACTAGTAGTGATATATTATTTTGAAATATACAGCTAATATGTTTGGAATTATTTAAAATTTATATTGAGAAAAATGTATTTTCACTATTGCTGTAGACAAGCATCTACATAAGACGGCTAACTTGATTGTTGTCTTATATCAAACAATTTTTATAATACTTATTTGTATTATTATAATATTTTATAAATTTTAAGGAATATGACAAAAAAGATAATGTAGGTTTTGAAGGGGGGGTTCTCTGGGAGGAGTTGGGATACAAAAGGGAAACAAGAATGTGATTTAATTCTATTTACTTAAAATGTGTTTTTACATGTTAACAAATTCAGATAAATTGAAATCATGTAACTTTTCTTATCATAATGCAATAAGTTAAAAAAAAAGAAAGAAAGAAAGCTGGATCACATGACCAATACATTTCTGTTTTCTCTGCTACTGCCCTCGGCCCAGCCTCTCTCAACAACCATTCCAGACTGGGAGAAGGGCCTGGTAGACAAGTGAGCTGGCTTAGCTGTTCAGTGGCTGTGCCTTAGTCAACACCAGAGTGGTGAAAGCCAAGAGTGTGCTGGAAGTGCCCCAGAAGGTAATGGGATCAGAGCCCACAGACACATGCCCAACGGTTCAGAAAGGAAGGGACCAGACACTGTCACTAGAGACTAACACATACCAGGAGAAATGCCATAAGAACACACAATTGCTCAGCCTTGTAACCCAAACTGTACGTGAGTACTTACGGCAGCATGTCATAATGCAGTCAGAACTGTAAGCATATTTATGACTATTTGCAACAGAAATAGTACACAATAAAAAAGTAATATAGAGAAACAGCATAAACATCATCTTACAGCGCTAGCTACAGCAACCAAAAGGCCCTGTCGTGGAGAAAGAAGTGATAAATATCTAGCAAAGAGCCCAACCTGGCTTTGCTGTCACAGCGCTAGCAGAGAGCCTACAAAGCAGCGGTTAGTTACCCTGGCCCCAGGTCACCCCTCAGCTCTGAGGACCCCAGGGCCTGTTCTGAAGTAGCTGTCTCAATGAGGCATTACTTAAAACTCACATGCAGCCTGCTTTTAAAACCACGGCAGTTAATCACTGGCCAATTTATGGGCCTAGAATGAACCCCAGCCAGCTACCCAAGCATGCCTCTCCACAGCAGCACCCCTTGTGGTTCTCAGGGACCTTGATGGAAAGCTGCCAACCTGAGATTTACACCTGCAGGGGCTGAGGCAGACCCTTATCTCCATGAGGATACTTCAAAGCTCCTGTCAAGTCCCTCTTCCACAGTCTGAGGGAATGAAAATATCAGAGGCCCTGAATACCGAGGAAACGTATCAAGCCACTCATAATGAGCAAAGCCCTCAATGACAAAGCCATCCTTCACATAACAAATAAGTTCTCACCGCACTCTGAAACAAGACTACCGCCCGGGAGGAAGGTCTGCCACCGAGGTATTTCTATACAGACACCCAGACCTGTGAGCGCGCATGTTATTGCTCTCACTCTCACTCTGGCTCGCTCACTTGCTCTCAGTCTGTAAACTGTTTCCCAAGGTCCCTCAGAACTAGCCCTTAACATGCTTTTTAGATGTTTTGTTTACAAATGCTTGAAATGCTATTTTCTCTCTCTCGGGAATGAGAAGCACACTTGTCTCCAGTGAGCCACAGTGCCTGGTAGGCTCCAAAACAAGGTGAATGTGTGCACCTTCTCATAAGAAACTCTAAACTCCTGACTCAGGAGACACTGAACCACAAGCATCACCAGCAAACTTGGCAAGAATAATCTGAGAGCAAGAGGAGTGTGCACATGGTAGCAAATGGGTGATAAAAGGCATAAAATGATGATGATGACGACGACGATGACGACGAGGATGATGGAGGAAGAGGAGGGGGAGGTGAAGTAGCAACAGCAGGAGGAAAAACAAGACACAAGATAGACCTAATTGGTCCACACCCAAGACTTATCTGATGAGTCATGAGCATGGGAACCTAGAGCAAGACTGTGGGACTGAGGGACTATGGAACAGAACACCCCAGCACAAGTCACCCTGCCACTTGGGCTCCTAAGCAACATCTCTTCTTCAAACTAAATCTTCAGAGCACGCCACATGTCCTTAGGCCATGAGGTCACTCACGCCACTGATTAGATTCCTTCTGAATGGTTTTTGTCATCCTGAGACCTCAGCCCAAGTCCCAGTCAGCCAAAGACCACACGAGTCCCTGAGCGTGAGTGAGGAAGGCAGGTAGCCTGGAAGGCCCAGGCCTGACCTGCTGTGTCCTCACAGTCCCCGCTCAGGGAGGCCTGTCTGAGGGGCTCCTGGCAGCACCGTGTTCTGAAAATAGAAGGAGAGGTAGAGATTTTTTTTAATGCATACTGAAGTACAGGGAGGTAAGATGACATGATGTCTGGGATTTTCTTTGAAATTCTCCAGCAAAGGAAAAGGAAAAGAGGGACAGATGAGCTGACCATGGCTACAAATGACAGTTGCTGAATGTCGGGGACTGGCATCCTGGCTTCATTGCATGTTCTCTTGACCTTTATGTGTGGTTGAAATTTTTCATAATGCAGGTCTTTTTTTTTTTTTTTTTTTTTTAAGGCATGAGAGAAGGTAAAGGAGGCACAGGCCTTCTGACAATGACTGATGACACTCTCAGTCTGGAGAACTTCTGCTTCCCGAGAAGCAGAGCCTCCCCCTTCTGGTGAGGAGCTGCCTCCCTCTCACACCCAGGCATCCCAGTATCATCCACATTTCTTAGTATGTCCTGGCAAGGAGGCTGTCACCAGCCCAGTGATATGCATACGTGGGATGGACGGTCATGCTGATAGGGAGCCTCATTGGAGGCATCCACCCACTGAACGTCAGAGCAGTGGCTGCCATTCAGCTCAGCATCTGACAGTGTTGCTTACCTGTGGCATATGTGTGCTGCTGGGAAACAACACATAAGGGAAAAGGAAAGAGCAAGGTGCCCAGCCACTGCCCCTCAGTGACAAACTCTGCAGGGTAGGCCTGGCAACAGCACTAAAGGCAGCATAACTTGCTTCCTGTCCCAGAGAGACAGATGTCTAAGAAGTCTCTCATTCTTTAAACACAGAATGTTTCCCCCTAAGCCAACACCCCAGCCTACCCACAGGCCCGGCACTGCCAGTGCCCGGCTATCTGCTGCAAGCAGGAACTGCAGCAGACACTAGGTCATTCTGGAGCCACCTTGCGCCACTTCCTTCCTGGGAGCTGGAGCCCCAGCTTGATGACAGCGACCCACTCTGAGGTCCCCAGCCTACAGCCTCTACACAATCATCATTCTATCACTTTCAAATAAGAGCCTAATATTTTGAGCATAATGATTTTAAGGAGCTCAACAATTTCTTTGCATGCATTATTCATTTGTGACACAAAACTGTTATTTCACTGAGATTACTGTAAATCGCTACATGAAGAGCTGGCTTGCATGAACAATTAAATGATAGATATGATAAACTAGATTTATAAGCTTTATGTTCCTATAACATAAATTCCCTGAATGATTTAACTCGGCAGAGCCAGAAAATTCCTTCCAGATGCCAGGTCCACGGATCTGCAGCTCCCCCACCAGCATTTCCCAAAAACTTACTCAAGGCTGAAAGGAAAACATTTAATAAAAGGTTTAATGTCACTATGGTAACCAGAGCAACTTGTTTCAAAAATGAATAATAGCCCTGTTAGGTGCTTCATTAAAATTTTCCCAACCAAATACTGCCCTTAATCTTCTCAATGGAACAAAAGGCTTATTCAGAATACATGTACACGACTGAGACTCACTGAGACACAAGCCTGCGCCTGAGCACAGACATCCGTCAGTCGGCAACACAAAGATGGGATCTAATCAGCTGAGATGAGAGAAAGTTGGGTATTTATCTGGAAACAATTGATTAAAAACCTCAATATCCCACTGTTTGGGTCTTTTCTTCACTAATCAGAAAATTAAGGGCGGTACTCCTCTCAGCAGTGTCTCTCTCCTGACACAGGTAACTACTGTCTACAGACAGCACAGAAACCAAAGACCACAGAGTCCTAGACACCAGGGCCCCTGGGCTGCTGGCCAGACAGAACTGTCTTCTCCAGGGTTCTAAAGCAGAAACAGGAACTTAAGACCCCGCCACTGGTGACACCTGGACAAGGCAGTGACCATGTCTAAACCAACATACTCCTACTGCCATCCATTCCAGGGTCAGTTTAGAGCTACAAGCTCATAGTGCTTTCTAGCTCACAGTTCAACATGCAGTTCCACCCATCAGCTGCTATAGTGCCTGAAGGGATGCTGAGACTGTCAGACCCATGCATGGGTCCAGCTACAGATGCTCTAGGGGCCCAAATGGAAGATCTGACTCAGGCCAACCCTGTTTAGGAATTACCTAGCAGCCTTGGCCTGTGCATCCCAACTGAGCTGGACTCCTAGACTGTCTATTCCACCCATCAGTTCTCCCAATTCTCATATCTAACACCTTTGAAATTTGCCCATCTGAAGCCTTAATCCCATGACTGTTACATGGTACAGAGGAGGTGTTTATGAAGCCCTGCGGGTGAATACACAAATTTAAAGGGGCCACGCAGACTCTCAGCAGTCACCTCACTAGAGCTATGCACACAAACCTCTCCAGATCAGGGAGATAGAAAGGCAACAGCATGTGGGCGACAGCTCATGGTCTGCCTGCCGGCAGTTAAATACAGTGAGTACAGCACGGAGATGCAGAAAGGAAATGATTCTCAGTGGACTTTCCCCAAGGACTCAGAAGGACTGAATAAGAGTCCAGTCCCCACACTACCACACCCTGCCCTCAAATCTGTACCACAGTGAGGCCAGCCTACCCAGCCCAAGACTGTCCTCTTTTGCAAGTGACAGGTCAAAAAAGAGATTGTGGAACCATGTCTCGATGAACACCACCTGCATCCAGCCTGAGATTTCTTAACACCCACCCCCACAATGCTTTCTAGCCCCACCACGGTAGGGAACTGGCGTCTGCTATGTGATGAACTGAAAGCGGCTGCCCTTACAGATCACGTGAGAACATAGGGTGTTGTTCGCTGCTGCCTGTCAGCATCTGATCGCAAGTGAATTAGCTTCACAGATGCAAGTCACTTTCATTAATAGGAGAGAAACTTGACCTGTGTCACCCCAGAGAAGCAGGAGGTAACACAGCTCTATTTGCCTGATACCCTCAAAACAGATAATGGATCCAACAACCCTCCTCTGAAAGCATCCCAAAAGTCCCTAGGAACTAAGCAGAGAACAAGGGATTCCTACAGCAGCTCGTTTCACCGAAGGCATCCTGGGTCTACATTGGATTCCTGTGTAGCGACAACAAACGCAGCTTAGTAACTGTAGAGGGTGAGCTCATAAAGCAGCTTCATAGTGACACTGTAAAACACACGGCTGGGGACATAGCACAGGGGCAGAACGTTTGCCTAATATGCACAAGGCCCACAACTTGCAGCCCCACATTTCAGAAAGAGCAAAAGAAGGCCAATAGTGTCCCCATCACTCAACACCCAGGTTAAACAGCATAGAAAGCACAGTGGAGCAGCCACATTGTGCCTACTCACTCTGTAGACCAGGCTAGCCTTTAACTACCTTCCATGTGTTAGGTGTAAAAGTGGGTACCACCATGCTCGGCTCCATTCTCTATTTTAAAATTTCAAACAATGACACTAAGCCACTGTATCCACTGAGCACAGTAGTGTGTAAGTGCTACCCTGAGGACTTTTTAGAGTCAGGGGCTGCTAGTAACCCAGCCAGTCAGGTATCTCACCAGCATGTCATATACTGACTGTTCAGAGATGATCAAGCAAGGACATTGCCACTAACACACTGCCTGTTCCCCATTCAACCAGCCAGTGGGCAGCACAATCGTCTAATATGCCAGCTGCTCATAGCACAACTAACCAAGGTTATCACCGCTATCTAACACACTACCTACTCCTAGCTTATCCAACCAGCTGTGTTACCATCTGACAGAAGAGGATGGTGAGGCACATGTTCTTAGCTCATCCTGGTGAAAAGTAGCAGAATGGTCACCACACCACAGCAGACAATGTCCTAAAGAAGGAATCGTAAAACCGAGAGAGCTTAAGAATGGGTTCAAAGGTGAAGGACTGAGCTGAGAGAAGTGTATGGATATAATAACTCCCCTGAGTATGTGGGACAGAGTACATCCCACCCAAGTGCCTTGGTTCTCAGAGAGTGTCCCAGGAACCAAAGTCATGCCATGGTCTAGAATCAGGACCCAAGTCCTGCTGTTCTTTCCTCTGCCTCCCTGTTAGCACACAGGCTTCATCCATGCTGCACAGCCTCTGTGCACTTCCCCACAAGCACGCCTGTCAGGGCACTCACCCCTCCTTTCCATGCCAGTCTACCAAGGACTCACTGGATTCTGTTTGCATAGTCTGTATGCTGCAAAAGAGCTCTCTAGCACTTCCTGGAGAGATACTGGCGAGGCTCAATATATCTGTGATGTAAACTCATCAAGTGAGTATTGTGCTGGAGATTTGAGCATTTCGTATGTAATGTTTACTTTCTCCAAAAATCCATACTAGCCAACAGCATGTACATTGCAGTCAGGGGTAAATTAACATACACATCTCACTTTAAAATGCATCCCCAAAATGACGGAGGGCTAGCTAGAGATGGGCAGATGGGGATAGACATGTACCACTCGGTTTGACTGCTTCCTTTCTGGCTAGAGACCCTGGGTCTGGCGAAGGGTGCTGTTTTCCTCCTTTATCCGCTGTCCTGGCTAGTGCTTCCACTGCCGTGTTCACAGTCGTGGTGAATCCTTGTGTGGTTCTTGCCCTTAGAGGAAAGGCTTGCAATGTCTCACCAGCAAGCACGGGCTAATAGTGGTCCTGTCCTGCACAGCCCTTGCTAAATGAATGTATATTTCTCTTCTTCTTCACTTCTTACTGATTCCTTGTGAGTTTCACATCATGCATGCCGGTCCTGTTCATCTCCTTTCACCTTTACAACCAACCTCCCAAAATAAACCACAAACACGCATATACACACACAGAAAACACTCAAAAAACCAAAAAAAAAAAAAAAAAAAAAAAACCCAGAAAACATCTTACAGTGGATGCCTTAGTATGTCACAGCGTACCCCACAGTCTATCCCTCTGTCCACACATGTTCACTTGCAAATGTTCACTGCAATGAGTCATTGGTCTGGTTTAAGATCTCTGGCTTCTGTGACACCATCAATATTGGATCCTCACCATGACTCCTCTTGGTTATCCTGATGTTGCCCTGTGTCCTGGAGATCCTGCAGCTTTGGATCAATAGGACTGGGCTTTTCACACATCCTAAGCATTCACAGATGTTATAGATGTTGGGGTGGGCCGACTCAGAGCCCTGAATCTGGGCCTGGGTGGTAACTGAGCTGGTCAGTGTGCTGGTTCTCTCTCATCCTCATAACCAGAGCTCCAGCACAGCTCTGGCTAGGCCACCCAGTGCCACCATCGGCAGGAGGCAATGTCAGCTCTCCTGTTCCTATGACTTCAAGGCCCATTCACCCACACCCATGGCTCTAGGGACAGCTCTGCTGTGCTGTCCAGTCAACACAGGGGCTACTTTCCCATGTGCTGCAGCCTACGAGGGGCTGGATCGCCTCTCCTACTCTCACAGTCTCAGAACTGGCTCACCCGTGCCTTGGCCATTAGGACAAGTGAGCTCTCCCAAATGCTACAGACAGGAAGTGGGCAGGACCAGCTCTCCCAACTGCCACAGGTGATGAGGGGTGAGGTGGGAGGGCATCACCTCTACACCCACATCATTTAAGGCAGAGGAGTGGTAGGGCCAGCTCTCCCATGCCCTCTAAGAGGCGGCTCACCCACCCCATCCCTACCCACCCACCTCATCACCCCATCACCCCACCACCACCAGGGCTCACTCCTCTGTGCTGCCTGGGCAAGGCATAGAGCCCCTGTTCTCCATATGCTGCCAATAAGAGATAGGGCCAGCTCTTAGATACAGCAGCCAGCGAGGGGCACAACTAGTTCAGCACAGCCCCTGGACATCCACTTGGTCCTTGGCAGCTGCTCTGACCAAGCAAGTCTTCTTGTTCTCTAGTAATATGAGCCACAGCATTGACAGTGCCCCCTGTGTTGTGTAGCCATGGACTCAGACATGGCACTCGGTGGCAGCTCAGACTGGGATTTCACCATGGTGCTCCAGTTCCGTCTCTCTTCATATTGCTCAGGCTGCTCCATTTATCTTTCTCTCCCATCTCTCTAGAACATTCTCACACACTTTGGTGGCTCCTGCTGTGGGCTGGCCTCACTGCTGGCAGGCTTCTGGGTGACATCCTCTGGCAAGTGGGTTTATAGGTGGCTGGGTACAGGTCTGTGGGTACCATGGTAGTCCACAGTCTATATTCGTGTGCTGCACTGTGTGGTGTCAGGCAGGGCTCTGTGTGTCTATGGCCCACCCCAGCTGTGGGGAGGACAGGTCTGTTATGTGTCCTAGACATAAAACAGCATTGGCCACCAACCCAGGCAAACTAGGTAGGAAGAACAAAGGCCTGCCATCTGCTCTGCCCGACTGATAGAAGAACAATTCCACCAACAAGGTGTCTCTCTGACCACTGCCAGGGAGGTAGGGGATGGTTAATGTTCACTCTATACCTAATTTGTTGAGTTATGTTATCATGCAAAGATACTGACTTCAGTCAACGGCTTTTTCAGCACCTATTGAAATGGTCCTGTGTTAATTTTTCCCTCATTCTGCTACTGAAACTTATCACATTTGATGATTTGTGTATGCTGAAGGATCATGGTGTTAGATCCTGTTACTGTACTGCTGAATTCCATTTCTCAGGTCTCTGTTGAGAATGTGCACTTCGGTGTTCATGGGAATGCTGCCAGCAGTTTTCCTGTCTCATAGTGTTCTTCTCTGGCTTCTCAACAGGGTAACACAAGTGTAGAACTGTTACCCTCACCTGAATTTTTCAGAATTTAGGAAGAACTTAATTCTTCTTTAAAACTGTAGGGATCACTAGTGCAGTTGCCTAGCTTGGCCGGGGGTCTGTGACTACTCTCATCTCCATCTCGCTGCTGGTTTGTGTATGTATCCTATCTCCTGTGGTCCATGGAAGTTGTGTACTCTAGGAATCAACCCTCCTTTATTACCCAGTATCTAAGTGTTCACAGCGTCTTACATTACCCTCTGAATGTGTGCTACCAGCTTTAATGATTCCTCATGCTTTTAATTTTATTTGTATTCCCCTCTTCAACCTAATTAGTCTAGCTAAAATTGTGTTAATTTTCTTTTACACAGGAACATACACTCCCTTAGTTGGACTATTTATTCCTGCTCTTTGAACTTAGTTTATTTTATCTTTCCTTAAAATACAAAGTTATTTGAGATCATGTTTCTGTTGTCATTTACCACTATAAATTGGCCTCTCAGGCCAGCTTGGCTGCATTGCATAAGTACTGGTATGTTGTATTTCCATTTTGATCGAACTTCTGTTTTGATTTCTTCTTTAGTTGACTGGTTGTTTGAGGTTGTGATGTCTACTTACCATGTTATTTGTGACTTTTCCTCCTATTACTGACTCCCAGTTTTACAACATGGTGGCCAGAACAGATAGTTCATTTCATTCAGTTTGTGAGATTTGTTGCGGCTCAGCATCTGCTCTACCCTGGCAAATATCCACTGGACTGCTTACCTACTGCACCATTTCCGTGGCCTTCTTATTTTGTTGTGGTTGGTGCTGAGTCAGGTTTTGTTGTTGTCTGGTAGTACTAGAAGCTGTGATTCTTTCTTTTTTATGTCAAGAAAAGATTTTTCTTTGTGCTTACATAAAACATCATAGAGCTTAAAGAATATCTTAAAGAACAACAGCCTTTTGAAGCTGATGACAGCCCAGTAATCCATCTGGCATTGCTGTAATAAATGCCTGAAACATTAATTCCAAGGAAAAAGGCTAGGCCTGGGGAGGCAGAGTCAAGAGCATCATACTCAGGGCCTGCCTGGGTTCAGAGCAAGTTCAAGACCAGCCTGGGCAACTCAGTGAGACCTTGTCTCAATTTTTTTTAAGCTGGGGATGTAGCTCAGTGGCAGAATACTTTCCTAGCATATGTGACCCTGGGTCAACCTTAGGAAAGAAAAAGACAATCTTTTTGACTCACAGTTTGGAGATTCAATCTACCATCAATCAGTGCCACTTCTTTAGGACTTGTGACAAACAGCACAAAATGGAACAAAACCATTCACTTCATGGCCAGGAAGCCAAAGGCAGAGAGGAAGGGGCTAGGCCCCATAGTTTCTTCCAGCTCCTTTAGGCTCTCCAGTCACTCTAGGGCTAAAGGTGATCTACACAAGAGAATGCATCTGAATCTGAAGGCGAACCTTCCCAGTGAGTTAGGTGAACTACCTGTAGAGTCTGTCTTAAAAGCAGGCTACATGATGGGCATCCTCCGTTTACCATTCTCTAGGAAAATCCCAGTCTCACCTCTATCTCTGAAAGACAGGTTGGCCAACGTGGGGTATCCTGGGCTAGCAGGTTTGTTTTTCATGGGGTATTTTGAATGTATAATCCCAGTGTCTCAGGTCACAGTTTATGTTGAGAACCTTCTGGTAAGCCTTATAAAGCTCTCTTGTAGAGGGCAGGTTGCTTTTTGCTTCTGCTTTCAAAATTCTCTCTGGATATTAATGATGTAAGGCTCAGTGTACTTGAGTTTTGGTGTCTCCCCTCAGCCCTGGAGCGTTTTCAGTGAGCATTTCTTTACACAGCACTCTGCCCCTGTGGCTTTTCTCCTATTGGTTCATTGTAGGGCCCAGGGAGCCCCAGTGCAGGCTTCACTCTTACCATTCCTATTCTCCTGGTGGGTAACTGCAAACAACCTGTGTCTGGGTTCACTGGCTCTTCCTTCTGCTTGGAAGAGCCTATTTCTGAAGCTCCTGACGCTCTTCCCTGTTCAGTCATATTGCTTAGCCACAGCTCTCAAGTTTGGCTGTGACTTCTGTCTATCTGTCTGTTAAATGGCTCACTTTGTTCAGCCCTGTTTTCTTATGTCAACTGTAAAGTCTTATTCACTGGTCCCTCAGCTTCTATAAAACAGTGACTGAAACCTTCGTGTAGGCCTCCATTTCTGTGGGATGTGTGACTAGAACACTCGTGTGCTTGATACATATTTCCTTAATACTGTCTCTCTGTTTTCCTTGCAGTCTTAGGTAGCTATTTTTACATACTTTGGCTGAGTAGCTCCAGAGAAAGATCTTCTCAGGGTTTCCTAGTTGGTTTTCTATTACTGTGACAAACCACTACAATCAAAAACAACTTGGGAGAAACAGGTTTATTTGGCTTGCATGTCCCAGTCACCGTGCACTACTAAGGAAGTCAGGACAGGAACCCCAGCAGGGGCAGGGACTGGAATCCCAGAGGAATGCTGCTGCTCCCAAGGCTTGCTCAGCCTCCTCTCTCATGCCACCCAGGACCTGTGCCCTCCTACCACACTCATAAATCAAGAAAATGTTCCACAGGCTAGGACAAGCTGATGGAGGCTGTAGTTGGTGTCAAGTTGACAAGGACTAAGCAGTACAAAAGGAACAGTGAGACATTCCACTTGTAGCTCCTCCTGCAAGTCAAAGCTGGGGAAGTGTCTTGCTGATGCATGCACAGCACAGGTGCTAAGAGGCGCCTGTTTATTTCCCCTAAGGTAGTGCTTATAAGTGTTCAAAGTCAGGTTCTGTCTCCCAAGCCAGTGAAGTCTGAGTTGGCTGTCTGTGTGCTCATCTCAATCTGTGTACAGGGAATGGAAAGATGACCTCAGAGGGCACTTGCTTTGGGGGGTGGGGGGGCTGCTGGAAGGACACGTGGTCTATATGGGGTATCTGCAAGTGTATCAGCCTATAAGGCTCAAGGACAGGTCTCCTGGTGAAATCCGCTAGGCAATTACTACACATACAGTCCTCTGTGCTCCAGTCACTGGGGAGCCCTGCTCCTTTTCCCTATGCCTTTTATTGCCTTAAAGCCTCTCTGCCCTGCCCTGATCAGCCACAGGGTCCCGTCAGTGCTCTGGGTCAACAGCACGTGGTGGCTAGCCCCTCTCAACATTCTCACCTTCACTTCTGACAGAAATCAGAGGCTAACACTGGCTAGATGAGTCAGCAGGCAAAGAAGCCAACAACCTGAGTTCAATCCCCAGAACCAAATGGTGGAAAGAGAGAACCTACTCTGACCTACACACACACACACACACACACACACACACACACACACACACACACACACACCATGAAGCACATTCATGTGCATGCATCTGCATACTAAATAAATGTTTCCAAAAATAAGAAAACAGAACTCAACAGCTAAAGGGGTGTCTTTTGACACTGGGCATTGTTGCTTTGGGGTCAGTATCATAAGTTTTTTTTGTTTTTTTGTTTTGTTTTGTTTTGGGGGGGGGGGGGTTGTTGGGTTTTTTTGGGTTTTTTTTTGGTTTTTCCAGACAGGGTTTTTCTGTGTAGCCCTGGCTGTCCTGGAACTCACTCTGTAGACCAAGCTGGCCTTGAACTCAGAAATCCGCCTGCCTCTGCCTGCCTCCCAAGTGCTGGGATTAAAGGTGTACACCACCACTGCCCTGCGTCACAAGTTCTTAGCTTCTTCTATGTGCATTCTTTAAGTTTTCTCTCCGAGAGCTGAGACCTCCCACTAGACTCCCACACTAGGACACAGCTCTCCTCTGTAGGATGAGTCCTGATCCCCACCTTGCACTGTCACATCCATGTGACATTCCCTCAGACCCTCTGGCTCTCTCTGATGCTTTAGTCAGCCCAGCGGTCTGTGTGCATGCTCCTTAATCTAGAGATGAGCTATGTGCCTGCTCTCTCTGCTGGGGCTGAGCCTACTCAGAGGCCAGGGCCACATAGGGATGAAAACCCAGCTCCCCCTGCTGGAAATCCTTGTACTTCAGCTCACCCATTGTGGCAATGGTCAGGAGCCACAGACTAGAAGCAGCTGCTCCTTCCCCAGACTCTTCACACCTCCGCCAGACTTCAACACTCTTCTTCAATCCCGGCCCGCTGAAGCCCAGCTTCTCTGCATATAAGAACCACCTTCCCTCCTTGTCCGGCTGGCCAGATTAGCTCTTGCCTCCTTTCAACACAAGCCTTTCTCACTCACTGAAGTGTGTCCCTTCATCTCTACAGCCCTTGAGGGCTTGGACAGCTCAGCATGAGACACAGTGGGAAGACACTGCTTCCAGGCAAGGAGCTACAAGTCTGTGTTAATCCCTAGTTTCCAACCTTGTACAGCCAAGGAGCAGATGCCTTGACTCAACTTCGGGTTGTCCCAGAACTGGTCTTCCAGAGAGGCAACTACTACAAGCCTTAAGATGGAACCTGCCCTGTGGCCATCAGCAGTAACACTTCCCACAAGCATGGCCAAGTCAAGAGTCACAATCATGCTTTAATTTGAGAATATGGGGACCAGAGCCTGCTCATCACACATATAAATGAGGCTGTAAAACAGATTATCTTCCACTGACCAAACAGCTCCAAATTGCATGGAGGCTGGGCTTTCCAGCAAGCACAGGCCAGCAAGCAGCAGGGCCCACTCCTGGTATGACAAGATCTCCAAATTGCTTTGTTGTCCCCAGGCCCCATTTACACACACAACCATTCTCCGTGCAACTGAACCACCAGTCCACACCATTTACCCTGCCCTATCCCTTCCTACATCACACATTATAGAATCCACTGGGAACTAAAGAAAGGGAAAAAATCAAGAACACAAGCTTTCTTTTTTCTTGTTATTTTTTTTTTTAAGTCATGTATGTGAATGTGAGTCTGTACAGTGCCCACGGAAACCAGAAGAGGAAGTCAGATCCCCTGGACCTGGAGTTATAGGCAGTTATGAGGCTCCCGGTAAAGGTGCTGGGAACGAACCTCATGTCCTCTGCCAGACACAACAAGTGCTCTTAACCACTGAGCCAGCACTGCAGCCCCAAGTACACAAGATCAAGACAAACCAGGTAACTCCTCTGTCAGCATCCCTTACTTACCCTATCATCTTACATTTCACCCACTTCTAGCCCTGGTCTCCAGCACCACCGTGAGACACAGGCTGCCCCTCCTTTACATAGGCTGCATTAGACTGTACTTTCTGCCTAAACCCAGCCCTTCTAGGCCACCACCACTTTCTACAACCAAAAGCTCGGGGTTTGACTCAGAAATAAAATAGAAATCCGCAGTTTGAAATGACAGCTTTATTCCACCTGGAAAAAAAAAAGTAGCACAAACAACAAGAGAAAAAAAGAAAAAGAAGACCTTCCAATACAACTATAACACCAGAGAGTGGATTTCCGTAGAATCAGCTAATTTTCATATTTAAAATATTCCAGTGAGTTAGCCTGTCCTTCACTTCACTGACCTTGCCAGGATGATGGACGGCGCCTTCTCCCTCAAATGGATTGCCAAACAGCACTTTATTGGGGATTTCCTCTAAAAGGCAATTGGAGGTTCCTACAACACAATTTATAGGTGCATTGTTTCCATTTATTTTAATTTTATTTATAGCCTTCTGCCCAGAGCCATTGGGCACAGGCAGCTGTAAATCAGAGACCAGAGACAGTTGCTTTGTTCCTCTGTTGATGCTCAAATATCAGGGAATTGTTTGGAAAACTCTAATCTGAACACTAATTATTTCTTCAATCAAGACTGTGGGTGTGAACTCCCCTTTTTAAAAACTACACAAAAACACCATACCAAACAAAATTTCATTATCTAGCACTCATAATCTTGACTGAAGGACACTGGGAGTGGCCCTACTCATGAAGGGATGCCACCCACTGGAGGGCACATATTCCAAGACTCGGGGTTTAACTGTAGACACAACTCCTTGATGACCTTGGGGCAAGGTTCTTGACCTTCATGAGCTTCAGTTCTCACAACTATTAAACAAAGTAGTAGTAAGAGAATCCCTTCTAGAGAGTTTCTGTCCATCAAATGAGATCTTGGAGCAGTGTCCAGCAGTATATCTCCAGGTCAGGGTCAAGTCAGTGTCGGGAGGGCTGTCTTCTCGCCCATTGCCATCTCGAGCCTCATGCTACTATGACCAAGTGTCCAGCACTGATTGCCTTGGGCCTGCCCAATCTGTCCCACCTCTCAGTGCCTTTTCCATGCCATCTACTTTGGACTCTGGGCTGGCCATGCAGTTCCCCATGCAACAGCTTCCAAATCCTCCTGACTCTTACCAGAAATCACTCAGTTTCTTCCTATTCCACACACCACTGCTTGGCTCTCCACACTTACTGCCTGATTCACCATTCCCATGACACCAAAATGAACTTTCTGGAAATTATCACTTTGAGATTAGAGTCTTTTAGATAGCCCAGGTAGCCTGCATTCCCATTGCTAAGGTCCCTCACTATAAAAGGATTATATATTCTCATCTGCTGTGTCAGTCTTGGCTGGAGGCCACCCGTACTGGGAAGAAAGTGGTGATGATAAGCATGGAGTCCTGGCAAGGCTTTGAGAGGCACCGGCAGCCCCACCAGTTCCTTGCTTCTACCCTCAGCCTGAGACAGGGCCTGTAGCTTCAGACTTGAGCCCAGAGTAGGAGGACACCAGAGCTGTTCATAGCCCTTCAGAGACTACAAAGAGCCATACTCTACCCAGATATAACTACTGCTGATAACCAAGGATAACAAGGCCTTGTCCTCAGGAGACTATGGCCAATTGGAAGGAGCTGGGTGCAAACAGGATGGTGGGGCCAAGGGTCTCATAAAGAAGCCATCTACCATTCTGGCTGGCCCCGAGTGCCTCTCCAACATCCACACACCTACTCTTGACACCCGAAATCCATGCCCTGATTTCTCCCTGACAGGTGAGTCCACTGCCTCTCCAACCAACTGGCAGCATCTGGGACAGGAGTCTGTCTGCCTAATTTTCCTTCCTGCCTCCTGCTCTGTTCACAGAACAGTGGTCTGAGTCTGCCTGCTCGCAGGTTTGTTTTGTTGGTTTGCTTTTTCTATGACATTCCTACAGTTCAAAAATACTGGCATACTCAGTTCTCCTAAACCCTTTTACATAACACTCAACCCCAAAGAACTGGTCTTCAAACAAGAAGGGAGACCATTTTGGAAAGAGAGGCTACGAGTGACCTCAGAAACCTACTGAGGAGACTACAAGGCAAGAGACCTTTGGGAGACAATGAAATGTCCCTGCCCCACATCGATGAATAATGGCTGAATTAGCATTCTCTACCTTGGGCAAACAGGCCATTGTAAATGCTTATTTTATGACTAGAGTTTCATAAATTATGCAGGGAGATTCTCTCAAGTGGCTTTCCTCTGGCCTTCTAGATGCAGTATTAATTTGGCAGCAATGTTAAGTAGATGGATCCACTCCACGCTAGGAAGTCTGTTAGGATAGTTGGGTCTCTAACGCAAAACTGGAACTGACTTCACAGCACATAGAGAACAGTGGAACTATAACAGGGCAGTCCTCCCTCTGGAGCTACAGTGGGGCAGTCCTCCCTCTGGA
>JADRCD010166744.1:0-22319 GCA_019843815.1 Montemys delectorum
GGGGGGGGGGGGGGGGGGGGGGGGGGGGGGGGAGGGAGGAAGAAAGGCAGAACTGGAGACGCTAAGGTGGTAAGGAATAGCCTGATAGGAGTACCGTGCACAACCAACTGAGACCATGGTGATGTCTGGTCCCATGATGCCAACAAAGGCCGGGTCAGGGAATGTGGTCCTACTTCAGCTGGGGCCTGTGTTGATGAGAATGGCCTGTGTTATCAACTAAGGCTATGTGGATGTTCATGGTCTGTTCTGCAGCCTGAAGCCATGTTGATGTCCGAGGGCTGCACCAAGATGGATCCACTCCTTACTGGCCACAGCAAGGTGGTGCCAGCCAAGACAGGGGCTTAGGAGAGTTGGCCCCACCCCTCACTGGGGCAGCTGTGGAGAACTGACCGTGAAGGTATGGACACAAGTGAGAATGAGAGCTGGCAGGCTGACCAACTCAGCTACCATCCAGGCCCAGATCCAGGGCTTTGAGTTGGTCCACCTCAGCATCTACCCCATCTATGAACTGCTGGAGCATGTGAAGGGGGCCTGTCCTACAGATCCATAGCCACAGGGTCTCCACCACTTAGGGCAACAGCTAGATATCTGAGGGTCTCCATGAGGGTCTAGTAGTGACAGTATAGCAGAAGCCTTAAACTAGGCTAATAATGCTCATTACCATGAACATTCACAAGTAAAGCTATTTGGGAAAAGGGTGTGACACTCCATGTTGTTCTGAACTGCTGGGATATGTTTCTTCATTAATTTCTCTCTCATGGCCAAACATCTAGGCACTAACAGCCAATTTGGTCCCATCTTATCATCTCAGAAATATTTGTCTAAGCAAATAGCCCTGGAAAGATGGAGACAGACACTTGCTTATGACTAATAAGCTTATGACAAATGAGCAAGCTAATTTACTTGCACTTGCCAATAATAAAGACAGAGGCAACCCCTCTCAAAAGCGTCTCAGAGTAATAAAGAGAAAAATATCTCCTACTTCTCCCTAGAAGTCTCAGTTCACATTCCTGCTTGATATCATCCTGCTACTCCCAAGGAGCCCTGGGCAAGTTTGTCAGAAGTCTCCACATAGAAGCAATATCTTCCATCTGGTTTCTCTCTACAATGCATTTCCGTTGCTTCTGCAGCCAGTAGACAGCATGGCCCCTCAGCACATCAGCATAAGGATTCTGGAGCTACAATGTTACTCAACTCATTGCTTCTGCTATGAATAATGCCTGGTATTTGCTTACACCCTGAAGCCCTGTCTTTCTCCCAGTATCTAAGAGATCTGTAACTAACATGTCATCCTGCAATCAGGATGTAAAATCAGATGGTTTTATGTAAGTCTTCCTGTTGTGTCTCTTGAACACTTCTGTCTTAATTATTTGTCTTGAGGAGATACCATGAATGAGACAACTTATAAAATAAATCATTTAATTTGTGGTTCATAGCTAAGGGAGGGATCCTATGGCTATCATGATGAGGAGTGTGGCAGCAGTTAGACATGACATTGGAACAGTAGCTGAGAGGTTACATGTTGAGACAACAACCGGGAGTCAGAGAGAAAGACTTAACTGGGAATAACATGGGCTTTTGAAACCTCAAAACCCACCTCCAATGATACATCTTGTCCAAAAAGGCCATAACTCCAAATCCTCCCCAAACAGTTCTCCATGAACTGGGGAACCAACTTAGGAACCTTTGGGATTTCTCATTCAAGCCAACACAACTTGTTCAAAAATTCCTTAGGGGATACATCTAAAAACCTCTAAACCTAACCCTTACCTTGACTAGAAAATGTAAAGGCAGCTGGCATTCTACTTTTATATTAGAAGTTTGGGCTTATCAAAAATAGATACTTTCAGTTTATTTGATCATTTTCAAACATTTTCAGGTAGAATAGTGTATTATTGTTTTCTATGTAACTCCTTAATCTAACTGAGCACTTTTCCCTGTATGTTGTGGCCACTATTGTGTCTTCTTACCAAAATAAAAAACAAAAAACAAACAAAAAACCCACAGATCTACAAACACAAAACAGTTTCTGATTTAGTTCTATGGTTCTACCATGTTGATATATATGTTTCTTTGGTTTGTTTCTCATGTAAAGCCAAGATTGAAGATCTGAGTATCTTGCCTTGGTTTCATGCTTTAATTCTCTTACCATTTCTTTTGATAATTAGACATTTATCTTTATTGCAATAAAACTTAGTGAGTTCTTGCATCATTTTTCTTTTAGGATCTTTGATCTTAGTTAAAGCATTATCTCCTAGTCCCAGGATTATAAAATTATTTTGTGTATTGGCTTTTGAATATAAAAGTTTTTATTTAGCACTTAAATTTTGAGATAACCAGATTTATTTGTGTGTCTGGGATGGGGTATAAATATACTTTGGTTTTTCCCATGTGTACTAGAGACTGTCAGACAGGGCATCCTTTCTTCACTTCCTACGATGTCTGTTCAGTCAGTTATCAGACTTCACATGTGAGTCATCTACTCCCAGGCTGGTGCGCTCTGCTGCTGTACTTGTCAATCATCTCTGCCTTAATGATAACCCCTGGACAGCACCATCACCACACAATTGCTGAGCCACTACCGTAAGTCTTCTCAGGTCACATGACATGTTTCAATCCCTAGTTCTTCAAATAAGTTGCTTTTCCAGAGATATTTTAGAATCAGCTTGTCAAGTTGCATGAAGCAAAGCCATTCTCTTAATTAGATTCTAACTAGAAATGTATCCAGTCATACATCAATCTGAAAAGAAATGTCATACACACAATATTGAATATTTTAAACCATAAGCATCTCCTCCTTGCTTCTTATTTAGATCTCATCATACCAACATTTCTGAGCATCACTTGTTAGATTTATACCCATCCATTTGTACTTTTATGGTGTTGATGCTATAGTAAAAGACAACTTTTTAAATTGAATCTTCTAATTGGTTGTTTATAAGGAGTATGAATATATTGAATTTTGATATATTCATAGTGCTGGACTCTTAGTAATTATGCTCATTTGTCAATTCCTAAAGAGTGTTGAGTGGTTGTAGTTCCAAGCACTATGGAAGAGGAAGGGTAAGGAAAGGCTGATCAATAGGTCCACTAAGCTGTAGCTAGCCAGAAGCAGGAGAATCTAAAGTCGTATCGCTGGTAGGATGACCACAGATGGCATTAATGTCCTGTACATAATGGACATTTCGAGAAGCTACCAGAAGGGATCAAAAACTTTTAGTTAAAATATTAGAAGTGAGAAACTACTGCAAGATTTTTCAATTGACAAACAGAGCCACCATTTAGCAAAATGGTAAAACTAAAGAAAGAATAATGAGTTTGCAAGGGTTAAATGGAGAATTAAGGCTTGACATAATAAAAGAAAACATATAAGATTCTAAAAATGTTGAAACTCACTAGTGCAAACACATATGCATGAATTGCAAATTACAGTTGTGTGTTTAATGATAATCGTTTTGAGGAACCTCTAGTCTTTCAATAATCTCATGTCTCAAAAGAACATGGTGACTTCTTTGTAAAGAATGATATCAGAGATCTCCGGAACATTCTTTTATTACTGTCTTTTGACACAGCAAACTTCTGGTCTGTGAGGATATTTAAAAATTACAAACCTTATATAATACTGGGTAACTTGACAATAGTAGGTGATCCAAGTTTGAAAAGCATTGTTTGGAGCTAAAATGAGTATATTGCTAATCCAGCTGCTAGTCCTCTTTCGTGTGTCCAAACTGGCTCCTGCTAATGTCCACACTTGTGATCCAGGTGTATTTATTGATGAGGAGAATCCTTACAGCATGATCAGTGACCCTGGATGGAGGGAGTCCACATCACACTCGATCCATCTGAATGAGTAATAGCAACTCAGGAGAAATATCCCTCACATCCCCTCATATATCTTGCTCCTTTGTTTATCCACTGAGACTCAGTCCAGCCCTTCTGAGGATCAGCCTGTCAGGGCTACTGACTTTGAATGACAAAGCCTTCGCATAACCTTCAGGCAAAGCCTTGGTCTAGACCCATTACAGAGACTCCCTTAGCAGCTATAAATGTCTCATATTCATTTTTCACCTGGTAACAGTTTGGCTTTGTTGGCATGAGATCTCGCACTTCTGTATTGGCCTTTAAATACTTCTCTTTTCTGCTTGATTTTTTTTTCCTTTCACCCACTTACATTCTTTTCATTTCAAACATTCTAGGTTAAGGCCGCCATTATAAATAATACCTAATTATTTCCACATTCACTGTAATATGATTTTTGTGAAGTTAGCCTTCAATAGTAATTACATTTACGTTGGCTTTGGGATCGCTATTAGTCATTTTGTAACCTTTTGCCATTAAAATGTGATTACAGAAATTATGTGTAAACATTTTTTATTTATATATGTTAAAATGTATTGTAAGAGAAAGCAAGGTTATAATAAAAAAATACTAAGGTAGTGTGAGGCCTGCTCTGCATCGCAAAGATCAATTGTGTGTGGAGAGTTGTGGTTGTCTTCAACTTAACCAAGTTGAGTTTGCATGTTTTTCCATGAAAAGCCATAATGATCTGAGTTGAATTAAGAAATACCTAGGTAAATGTCCTCAAGTGACCATAATTTTACTGAAAGAATAATTTAAAAATAAATATCTGAAGTCAAGGTATTCTTTATATTAAATTATGATTAATTCATAAACATTATTTCAGCTATATAAAGTAGAAAAACAAAGTAAGTCATGTGACTAGCCCATGTCTAGTGTTCTGAAGAAACTTCAAATTTGTTATGGGCAATTTTCTCCAAAATCTAAATATTCTATCCTGCAGGAAACACCTTTTTTTTGTATTTATTAGATATTTTCTTTGTTTACATTTCAAATGTTATCCCCTTTCCTGGTTTTCCCTCTGAGAACCCCCTACTCTCTCCCTCCCCCCCACTCACCAACCCACCCACTCCCACTTCCTGGTCCTGGCATTCCCCTACACTGGGGCATGGAGCTTTCACAGGACCAAGAGCCTCTCCTCCCACTGATGATCAACAAGCCATCCTCTGCTACATATGAGGCTGGAGCCATGGGTCCCTCCATGTGTACTCTCTGGTTGGTGGTTTAGTCCCTGGGAGCTCTGAGGGTATTGGTTGGCTCATATTGTTGTTCTTCCTATGGCCTACAAACCTCTTTATCTTCTTGGGTCCTTTCTCTAACTACTCCATTGGGGACGTTGTGCTCAGTCCAATGTTTGGCTGCCAGCCTCCACCTCTGTATTTGACAGGTACTGGCAGAGCCTCTCAGGAAACAGCTATATCAGGTTCTGCAGGAAACGTCTTTAAGTCAGGAAGTAAACTCAAAATAGCCTCAGGCAGTACCTGAAACTCACCAAACTCTTTAGGCCCTGCCCTCCCTAAGAGTATATTTGCTATAAATCCTAGTGATGGTCATTCTTACACCTGCAGAACTGCCTAAAAAGAAACACGGCTATGCCTAGAAGAGTCTCAGGCCATCTGAGCCACCTAGAAAGAACAGCCTCCAACCTATTGAGCTCCCTGAAGATTGTACAATACGCTCCAGGTTACCAGCCTCTGTTAGGTGTCAACTATGATGGGTGGGCTTTGGTGATGCAGCTGTCACTGAGTCATTTCCAATCTTTGAAGTAATCCTTCACCCATATTTCTGTAAGTAACCCAATAAAACTCATTGCTTACCAAATTGAACTTTAAAGGAATCTGTATTTTATTGTGTTTTCAGTTCATACCGTCTAATAGTATCAAACAGCAATTATTCTCCACAATAATTTTAGTAATTAATGTTTAGCATTTATTTCCATTTATTTTGCTGTTCTTATGAAAATAATTCTAACTAGACTGAGATGATGTTTCATAATTGAGATAAATTTTCCTGATGATTAGTGATACTGAATTTTTTTTTGTCCAGGGGGAATAAAACATAAAAAATTCACATGAAATATCAAAGAGTTGAGCAATAACAGTCAAAAGAATATTACAGGCAACAAAGGTAGAGTTCTCATGCCTCCTCAATTCAAACTTCTAACAGAAGTAAATTAATCAGAGCAATGTGGAGTTGGCATAAAGACTAGAAAATCAAGGTCAGAAATAAAGATTTACATATGTAGTCAAACAACTGTTTTCTTATTTTTTTTCTTGCTTTGCTTTAATTTCTTTTTTTTTATTAGATATTTTCTTTATTTACATGTAAATTTTCCCTTTCCCAGGTTCCCTTCCAAAAACCAAACAAACAAACAAAAACAACAAGAACAAACTCCTTTTGCCTCCCCCCTCCCCATGCCTGCCACCCCACCCTCTCCCACTTATTGGCCCTGGCATTCCCCTACACTGGGGCACAGAACCTTCACTGTTTACTTATATACCAACAGCAAGGACATGCCAACTTAAAAAATGGTGCTAAAGAAACCGGATACTCACTTGCAAAAGAATAAAGATGGAGTCTTATCTACCTCTATAGGCAAAACATGGCTCACTGCGGACCAAACACTTAAATGTAAGAGCAAGGTCTTGGAGGAAAGAAGAAGTCAAATTTACAATATTGAATTTGAGTATGATTTCTTGAATGTGGCAACTTGAAGTTCAAAATCACTAACCATCAGGAAAACACAAATGATGATTATGAAACATCGTCTTGGGTTATTTAGAATTACTCTTATAAAAATGGCAAAATGCTAAAAATAAAGCATAGTCTATATCAGCAGAAAAAGACAAATTTAAAAATTTTACATCAAAAGACAACATCAAGACGCATGAAATTATCAAAGAGCATAAGTGGGAGAAAGATAGTATCAGTTGACTGAAAAGGCAACTCACAGAATGCAAAACTATTCCCAGTCAGATACTGAGTAGAGGATGACAATTCAGACTAATAACATCATTCAACATTAACAACTAGAAAATAATCACATTAAAATGAGCAAAGATGTGCAATAAATCTCTACAAATAAGACAAACTAATTGTCAGCATGTATTTGAAAAGAGCTTGGCCTCAATAATCACTGGGAAACATACTAAAGCTTCAAAAATATACCACCCACAGCCATTAGGAAGATACCAGGTTAGTTTCTCTCCCATTAAAAAGTAGTCATTACACAGGATGAGAGATAGGAATACAGGTTCATTCTTCTACATATTGTTATCCAGTTTGGCCAGCACCACTTGTTGAAGATGTTGTCTTTTCTTCAATGTGGATTGTTTGCCTCTGACTCAAAATTCAGGTGACTGTAAAAGTGTGGGCCTGTACATGGAGCCTCAATCCTGTGCCATTGATCAATATATCTGTTTTCTTTCCAATACAATGCTGTTTTTATTACTATAGATTGGTAGGATAAGTTGAAATCTGGGATAGTGATATCTCCAGCAGAGGAGGGCCTCAGGAAAACTATTGTCTAGACACAGCAGCACAGCTAAGCATATGAACTCACAATGGTTCTGACAAGACCTATGCAGGATCAAGCCACATAATATCCCAATTTGGAGATGGGAGGTGGACAAGAAGTCCCACCCCTAGCTGAAGAGGTAATAGTAATAAATAGCTTCCAGGATGGGTAGAGTTGGTTTTAAGAGTATAACCTCTGATAATTTATATGTTCCAATGGGAGGTTGCATACCTAAGAGTCTATGAGCACCCCTAGTTGGACTTAACAAAAACCAAATGAGGACATCGAGTTGATTGAGTATGGAAAGGGTGGTGGGTATTGGGAGCAGGCGAAGTAGGGTCATGATTATGAGCAAAATATAGTGCATGAAATTCTCAAAGCACTAATAAAAATGAGGGAAAATCCTTATATTAAATAACAGTAAAATTTTTTCCTATGTCAATAACCCTTCGCTGAATAAGAAATAAAATTTAGCACCAATGTCAATACAGCAGTAATCAGAGCTCTAATTAAATTCATGACTGCCTAAATTAGATGGTCTTTGGAAGCTTAAGAGAATTTCTTTTGAGACAGTAACTTTCCGCATTTCTCTGGTGTCCCCTATCTTTGGAATTAACTTAGGACTGACTGAAAATAATTTCAGGTAGGCATTCACCAACCGTACTATCATGCTCAGTACCTAGGTTCCAGTGTGATTGTCTTAAAATGTATTCAAAATTATAAAGTAGTTGTTAAACTAAAGCCAATTAAAAAAAAAAAACCCGAAGGAGAGAACAAGAGAAGGTCACACATGATGGACAGGGTTTATTATAGAGTATCCCAATAACCTTTGAAGACAATGTCTAAACATAGCAGATATCCAGCAGTATTTAAAAGATTACTAGCTTCTTTTGATCAGAAAGCAATATTAATTTTAAGCCTGTTGGCATTTCTGATAAATGTAACTTTAAAATGTCAGTCACAAGAGCTAGGTCAAGGACCTTATGGTGCCTATATAAAACTGTATGTGTTAAAATTACATCACCAGGACTAAATGCTTGACAGAAAAGACAGATTCATTTGGCTCACAGTCCAGGAAATTAAGACTATATCATGGTGGGGAAGGCTTGGTTCATGGTAGCAGGAGCTTGTGTAACAGCTGTACATAGCGACAGACAGCAGAGAGCGGACCAGACTTGGGACTTGGCTATACTCCTAAAGTCTTACGCCCAGCTATAATTCCCCAGCTAAGCCTTACCTCCTCAAGTTTGCACAGCCTCACAAAACAGAGTCAGAGTCTGGTGGGCAAGTGTTCACACATGTGAGCCTATGGTGGACATTTCATATCTAAACTATAATAAAATGATTTACATATTATCAGTTCATATTTATGTATATTAAAGTGACAAACTTCAGTCACTTACTTTATAATATAGGCTGAAACTTAGGTCATTACATTAAAAAACAAAGCATGTATCCTTTCCCCCAAAATAAAAAGTGCAAACTTTGCCTTCCCAGTTTATACGACATTCAGGATATTGCCTGAAGCAAACAGAAATTAGACATAAAGTAGGTATCCCACAGAACTGCTAGGAAGATAAGGGCTAGGTTTGGAGCTTCACAGACAGGAACATTATTGACCTGTTTAGTGAGGACACTGATGCTCTACGCCCATGCCCCCAGAACCAGATGTTCTATCTGCCACTACTGCCACGGTATATCTCAGTTTCCGTAAGTCTCCTATTCCCAAGATAAATTACAGGGTCATATGAATAGAGTAGCCCACATTATATGCTCAAAACCTAGCAGGAACAGCATCTGAACATGTGTACAGCATGTGTACCTTCCCTAAGAGCAGAGGAGCTTCTCCTTCTACCAAGACTCACAACAGGATTTTTAGATGCAAAATTGACCAAAAAAAAAAAAAAAAAATCACCAATATCAATTCTGGAAGGTCCTGGCAGAACTATGACAAGGCATCTCAATACAATGACAATGGCCTGTGGATTGCAATACATTTTTTATTTTTTTCTGTTTTCACCACTAAATGTAAATTCCTTGAATGCAACACATAGATGTTAATCATGCATAGGTCTTTTATTGCTGGGATAAAAAGTATTTTCAGCAGCTGTTTGTTGAGTGAATAAATGAATTATTTAAAGAGACTAGCCATTTCATAGTGGCAGTAAGTGAGAATATGATATCTTATTAACTATTAGTTAGAAAGATATCAGAGAAGTATGAATAGACGGATCAATAAGTTTTGAGTAGCTTGATGATTCTTGAATTTCTTATCCAGTTTCTCATCCGTGTTTTTTTCCAAAGCAGAGTATCTAATCTGAAAATCTAAAACCATTTTGAAATACTCAATGTTGATAACTGTCTCTTCTGAAATAGAATGGAAACTTAGCCATTTAACATGGCAGAGTAAACATCAGTAGGCGTGTGTGGTCATCTCAACACAGGAATGCATCAGGGAGACACATGGGTCTTTCATTTAGAATAGCACCTACTTCTTGCTTGTCCTTTCGCAGGGAGCTGCTTTAGTTTGTGTCAGAGTTGGCTCTTGGGGAAAAGATAACAATTGATCCAAAAAAATGATGAATTGCACATGCAATCCTGATTAGTATGTGACTATTGGTCTCCCTTCCAATAAAAGCAAACAAACAAACAAACCAACCCACATACAAACTGAACTTTTTGGAGGCAGAAACTGCAAGCTGATATGAATTTTTAAATTCATACCAGAATCTTTTCTTTCTGTGATGTTTAGGTGTTTTCAAATATTCCATCATCCAAGATTAGACAGACTCAAAATGAGTATTCTGGGGAGGTTGCTGGGTCATCTTCAGGGACCTTGAAAAGGGTTTCTATTTGTTTCTCACAGATTTTGGAGAGAAGATACATAATTCATTGAACAAAGTAATTTGCAAACCATATTAGCTTAAACCTGTAGAATTTTAGGAATGAGTGTAGAAGTGTTTCCAACTCGGTAAATTATGTGTTAGCTTTTAATTCTAGCCGCAGCAAAAACACAGAGTAAATGTATGCTGTTGAAGAAACAACAGCTACCTCCACATTCTACACAGCAAAAACAGTGAAGCAAGCTCTAAGAAAAGGTAGCCTTGTTTAAAAGGCCTCAACTTAATGTACATTCTACTGGGCCACCTTTCACAGTCCTTTGTAGGTGAGAAGAGCAATCCCAAACAGCACAAATGAAACAGAATAGTTTGTACTGGCAAGTCTCGTCCTATGCTTTCTTCACTTTGTAGGATAAATCATTGTTATTTGTCACAGATTGATGCTGTATCACTTCATAATTTTCTCCTTGACAAAAGGGAATGGGAGCTTGGGAATATGTTCCGTGGTATATGCCTTGCTGTCTGGTGAAGAGTCAACTTATGGTTCTGTGCAGAAGAAAAGTTTAGGTCAGTAGCCTTAAAACTCTGACTCAGCCACCGGCATAAGGACTCTCCAAATGACAGCAATGTGGGGGAGGGAGATATGGGCAGGGGTGAAGCCAACAGCCTGTTAGTTATTAGAATAAAGCTGAAAAAAACAGGGACCAGGAAAAGTGAATCTGAAGATGTTCTCTCTGTGTCCTCTCTTCCTTCATCAGCCTTCCCAGCTTCTGAAATACGATGCTAGCTCTGGGGTAGTATCCAGCCAATACAAGAAGAAACAGAAAGAGAACCAAAGAAGCTGGGAAGGTTAAATTCTTCCAGAGTTTGCCACAAAAGGAAATCGACATGAGTATTTTCAATGAGGCATAAGGGAGCGGAGGGGAGATGTCGTTTTTGAAGAAGAGAAAGGGGTTAAAGGGTGGGTGGCTCAGTGGTTAGGAATACTTGCTCGTGGGACCCACAACTGCCTGTTATTCTACTTCTAGAAGAAAGATTGCCATGTCTGCCTCAAGTGCTATTGATTCTTAAAGGCTTATTCTCCTTCAGAACTGGACACTTTTGTTGCCAGACACTTCTGACCAAAATAGGAATGAACAACAGCATACAAATTTACCTACATTTTAAAAAAGATGCTTTTTATTTCATGTTTATGGGTGATTTGCCTGCATGTGTGCCTGTGTACTACGTACTGGTAGTAGACACAAGATACCAGAAAACATCAGAAACTGCAGTTACAAGTGGTTGTTAGATTCTGGGAACCAAACATGGGTCCTCTGCAAAAGAACCAAGTGTTCCTAACCACGGAGACATCTCTCCATCTACAGCAGTTGACGTGTTTCTAAATGTTTACTTAAAAGTTTTGTTGTGAGACAATATTTTACTGTTTTAGTACAGAGACATTTTAAATGTGTTTTTTATTAAGAACAACCTTTTTGTCCTTTCTTATCAGTTTGAATATTCATACATTTAGTTTTTAAAAGGCTTTTTCAGTCATGAATGCAATAAACATAGTTTTCTTTTTGCCTTTCAAGTATAGTTATGGTCCTTAAGAACTTTACTGCATGAGCCCAACACCATGTCTATTCTTGGCCATCGTCTCAATACAGGAAGTGAAATCTGATCATGAGCTTGGGGTCCTAACACCCTATGGCTGGCTTTAGCTTCCATGACGGACTTTTTAATAAATTGACTCTTTGCATTCTTTGATATGTATCTCTCTAAACAATAGAGAATAATAAATGAAATACACTAGAACAGAAAGAAAACAGATTTGATATTATTAAAGGGAAAAGAACTCTAGATTAGGAGCTGATAGGGAGGAAACAGGCCACGAAACAGAGGCTTCCACACAAAGATAAAGATCATATTACATGTCCACAGGGCAGTCGCTAACTTTTCTTACTTCTTTCTTAGTCTGTAACACCCGTGGGATTTGTTTTGCTGCACTAAGTCTCTAGTTTCAAATGCTCACATCTGTTCAGTTTGGATGAAACCCAAGGACAAGTCTAACAGTCCAGGACTTTGGTAGCAAGCACTTTCATTATCCCCCAAAACAAGTGCTAGACTAAGATTGTTTTGGCTATTAATGTATCCATTGAACACCGGACGTGTGGAATTTAAATAGATTGGGTCTTTACGTTTTTATTTTAGGACCTTAATTTTTTTTATATATTTGTAATTTTTTAAGAAAAAATAATATATGATTTATATATATGTATATATATGATATATAAACAAACTAGGAAATGTTATAGTTTAAACTTTGATACTCCTATTTCATATAATGCAAAGTAATGCTTTTTTTTTTTCATTATTGGTTATTGAACCCTGGGCCTTGAGCATGCTAGGCAAACTTCTTACCATTGAGCTATATCAAAGCCCTGGTTTTTTTTTTGTTGTTGTTGTTATTTGTTTGTTTTACTAAAAGCCAAGTCCTCACCAAGTTGCCCATGATGGACCTGAATTTTCAATTCTCCTGCCTTAGCTTTCTGCCACTACCACAAGGTAGATGCAGATAAGTGATTTGTAAATATGAATACAAGTGACTTTAATGGAGAGCTCTATCTGGGAGCATCACTAGAGAGATTCTTCTATGTTGATCATGCTAATGATACAACTAAAGGGTTTCAAGGTTAAGAAAGATCATGATTTGCCAATAGTTCTTATGACACCTTTGAAACATTCTATTTACCACTTTCTTGTTTAGTTTCTTCCTGTAGAAAACTAACACTGAATTGTTCCAATGGCTTCTTTTAAAAATGACATTGTAGAACTAATTAAAAGGTCAATTTACTTTGAAGGAGGAAGAATTTCTTCACATGACTTCAAGGGATGAGATAAACTTGTTCATTTGTACAGGCATCTGAGGAAGGTCAAAGGGAACTGTTACTAGGGACTATATGAAAAACCATGGGCTGGTAGAAGACAAGTGTTTCATCAGCAAGTGAAACCTAATTTTTTTCCATCATAGGATGTGGGAGGCAACATAGCATAGGAGTTTGGAATGCTGCCTAACAGAGACATTTATGAGTCATCCATGGATAAGAAAGATGGTGTTTTTGAAGAATTAGAAGTGTTTCCTTTACCGTCCTCTCCAGAGATTGTTCCATTACTTGCTTCAACTCCTCCTGACCTTATGCTGATTATATGATAAAGTTTTATGAGGAAGTATAAAGTGTAGCTGCCATATCGGCAAGGAGACAGGGAAAGCCAATGCTAAGTTGGCTGCTTCAGCCGCCCTGTTTAAAATAGTACCACAGAATTATGGGCAAAGAGCTCTAAAAGATACAAATTCATAAATATTTTTAAGACTATTATTGATGGATATTTTGTAGTGGTGTGAAAGATTCCAAAACAGGTAGTATTTTATTTCTGTAGGTAAAAGTTATTGCTTGATGATAAAGTGATGGGAAAGCCCCATCCTGAGGGAAATGACAGTGTTAAGTTAGAATGTCTGAAGGAAAAACATCTTTTAGTGTGTTTCACCTAGACAAAATTCCCTATCGTTTGTTTTCATAGATTTAATGTATTTACCAAGGTTACTCACTTCTATAGACCATTCTGTAGAATCAGAACTGAACATGTATGTTAACAATGAAGTAGCATTCTCACATATATAAATATCACTAATCATGGAATTTCAAATATCCAGAACCCACCAATTATCAGATGGTAATAAAAACATTTGAGTAGAACAAACTTTACACCAGATACACTGAATCTAATAAAAGAGAAATTGAAAAATAACCTCGAGGCTTCGGCAGCCTTGGGGAGCATGCATAAACTGAAATCAGCTCAGAAGGACAAGGTCCACCAGTTCATGGCGTGCACTCAGGCTAGCGAGAGGACTGCCATCTACTGCCTGGCCCAGAGTGAGTAGAGACTAGACGAGGCCACAGACAGTTTCTTCCAAAACCCAGAGACGTTCCACCGAGAGTCTATGAAGAGCAGTGTGGACCAGAAGAAGCTGGAGCAGCTGTACTGCAGACCCACAGGACGAGAACAAAATCGGGATCGATGGGATTCAGCAGTTCTGTTATGACCTGAGTCTGGACCCAGCCAGTATCAGTGTTTTGGTCATTGCATGGAAATTCAGGGCTGCCACTCAATGTGAATTTAGCAAAAAGGAATTTGTGGATGGCATGACAGAGCTGGGATGTGATAGCACAGAGAGGCTGAAAGCTCTTCTCCCCAAACTGGAACAAGAGCTTAAGGACTCAGCCAAGTTCAAAGACTTTTACCAGTTCACCTTCACCTTCGCTAAGAACCCAGGCCAGAAGGCTTTAGATTTAGAAATGGCTGTTGCATATTGGAAGTTAGTATTGTCTGGAAGGTTTAAATTTTTAGATCTTTGGAACACATTTCTGCTGGAGCATCACAAAAGATCAATTCCAAGGAATACTTGGAACCTTCTCCTAGATTTTGGAAACATGATTGCAGATGATTTGTCTAACTACGATGAAGAAGGAGCATGGCCTGTCCTTATAGATGACTTTGTAGAATATGCACGGCCAGTAGTCACAGGTGGGAGACATGGCCCTTTCTAGATGGAAAACCAGATGGAGGGTAGGATGGGCGTGTCCTGGTGGAGACAGTTTCGTGGGTTGCTGTGTGCATTTGTCGCTGACCTCAGAGTCTTCCTCGTCCATTCATGAAGCAAATCCTCACTCTGCTTAAAAGCTGCAGTGTCTGACGTGCAGACGCAGAAAAGCTCCTCTGGATGTTAGGGACATCGGCAGAGCTATTGCTTTAGGAGAGGCCTGCATGACGTGTCTTTACAGAAAGCAACATAGACCCTGTATGCAGGGCTGAAAGCATGCTGTTCAGTTCATGACGTTCAGGTGAGCGCCAGCCTTTCCAAACTGGAATCATGTTACAGTTATGCTTCAAAGTAGCATCCGTGTCCTCAAAATGACGTATCTTTTATACAAGTCCAAGCTGTCAAACCATGCCTCATGAAGATGGCCTTGTCAGAGAGTCCACTGCTTTTAATCTTGGTATTCAAGATGGATAGTTTTGAATTATCAAATCTCTAGATTTACTAGATGTTTTGCTTTCATTTTCTCTAGAAGATAACTGTTGCAGTTTGTACAGGGTGGCACAGGATTCATCCAGCAGGTTCATATCAAACTGTTTACAAAGCTGGTAGGCCTGTTTCACTTCTAATTAGGCCTGGATGCTGCCTCCTGAGAAGTTTCTTATTTTTTTAATATATTTTATATTGAAAAGGACGTTTTCCATGAGAAACACTTGTTTTTGAGTGATGGATTTACAAAGCATATGCACCAGTTCCCACCACCTGTCTATAATGTCTTCAGTGCCCAATGTCCAGCCCTTCGAAAGCCATATGCATTTGGAAGCAAACATACGTCACCCAGAAAGAGCCCACACTGTGCCGTGTCACCATCTGCTTTGCCGGTGTTTATCTGGTCAACATGCACTCGTGCACACAGGCATCGAGGGCCTGAGTACCACCTGTTCATCTGGTGTCGAGCTTCAAACATCACTGTGCTGACCCTACCTCACACTTGCCAAGACTTGGTGTCACAAGTGTGCCTTCTGCCTAGCCTACAACATGGCTGTGGAGCAGATATGCTGGGCCCACTTCAGGACGGGGACTGGTCAATGTCTGTACACAGAAAGCATGTCCCAGATGTGCCTGCCGGAGGGCAGCTTCTGGTAAGGGGCATGCTCCTGGCGTAGGAAACAGCCCTGAGATATGCATGCCCTGCAAGATGGACATTGCTAGTGAACAAATCTCACAAAGGTGGAGGACTGGAACTGGAAGTCAGTCTCCCAAAGCCAGCGCCTCAGTGTGTGAGATGACATCACTAGTGTTGGCATCACAACTGTCAACGCAGGTCTGTCAAGGGACAACTGGGACATCTTTGAGAGCATATGTAACCAAACTGACTTGGTGAAAGAAAACCCAGGAAGAGCTTCCTTCCAGGCTTTGGGGGTCCCCGACTTGTAGTTCACTTCTGTCCACAGAAGTTTATAGATACAAATCACTAAATCTTGATGGTCTGCAATACGTTCTTATTTAAGATTTCACATTCTTCAGGGAAAGGGCCAGTGGTATGATTCAGCAAGTGAAGGCGTGTGCTGCCCAGCCTGAGTCCAGTCCCTGGGAACTTCATGGGGGAGGGGAGAGGTGACTTCCCTAGTTCTCCTCTGACCTCCATACATGTGCCATGAAATGCATGTACTCCCGCCACACATGTACTCACACAATAAGAGAAACAAACATAAATAAATAAAATAAATTAAAAAAAAAAAGAAAAAGAAAAATAACCTCGAACTCAATGGCACAGGAGAAAATTTCCTGAAGAGAACACCAATGGTTCAAGGTTCTATGATCAACAATTGATAAACGGGACCTCATGAAATAGTAAAGTTGCTGTAAGGCAAAGGACAACTGTCAATAGAACAAAACAGCAACCTACAGATTGAGAAAGGATCTTTACTAGCCCTACATCTGATAGAGGGCTAATATCTAAAATAAATAAAGAACCCAAGAAGTTAGATTTCAAAAAAAAAAAAAACAAATAACACAATTAAAAACTGGGGTGCAGAGCTCATCAGAGAATTTTCAACAGAGGAGTCTTGAGTGGTCAAGAAACACATAGAAAACCATTCCATGTCCTCAGTCATCAAACTTTACAACTTCTATACTCACTGAGGAAGCCTCTGCTAACAGGACCTACTTTAGATACAATTTTAGTTGGTTTATTTATTTTTACCTCCTGTCTATAGCAAATTAGAAGGAATAAGCTTGAAATTATAGACACAATTATATATACAAAAGTAATAAATAGCCATCAGGAAAAGTCTACCATCTACAGTTTGAACATAAAGGAAGAATCCTAAAATATTACAATATAAACTAAAGAATCCAAGGAGAAAGGAGGGAGAGAAGAGCAGCCTTCTGCAGAACACAGAAGCCCTACCTGGCTCAAACAGAGAAACACTCCATCATTAGTGAATACTACTGATATGCATATTGATCACTAATAATTAATTATATAAAAGGTCCTGTGTATAAAATTACTAAATTCACACATTCCAAAACCCTAGAAAAGTGATTAAAAGTTGCAAAGTCAGTCAGATGCTCTCTGTTACCAGGAGTCTTGATGAATTTCTGCTCAAGCTGAATATGTTGAAATAGAAGTAAGGGAGGAAGAGAGCCAGCTGGACACCACCCTTAGGGTAAGTTTACTCCCCCTAATAAGCAGAGCAGCCAACACAGCCTTGTTAACTTGGGGTCTGAAGAGAGATGGTTTACTTGGTGTTTGGAGGAAATGATGTTTTTCCAGAACCAGACAGAAATAAGTAATATATATATATATATATATATATATATATATATATGTATATATACATATATATATATATATACATATATATGAGCACTAATTTGATTGTGCAAAATGGATAAAGAAGCCCAGAAAAGAGAAAAGCAACTGTGAGCTAATCAGATGGCATGGATGGCATTAAGCAGTATTTGATTCCTTTTGTCCTTCACACCTCATTGAATCCATACATGCACAGATAGGAAAGGCTTTTGTTGATAAAGAGTTATTAGCTAGTGGGAACTTGAGTACTGTGTTTTTAATCAGTGGGGCTGGAGAGATGACTCAGTGCTTAAGAGTACTTGCTGCTCATGCAGAGGACCTGAGTTTGGCTTTATTCTAAGTACCCATATCAAGTAACACAAAACTTCTCATGACTCCAGCTTCAGGAGATCTGACACCCTCTTCTGGCCTTTGTGAACATTACACTTAGTGCACACACACACACACACACACACACACACACACTTAAATAAAATTAAATGTTAAACAGTAAGATACACAATTAAGGGTAACTATAAACCACAGATGAAGTAATTTTATAAATATTTGTGTTTTATGTTTAATATACTTCACATAATATTGATACTTAAATGGGTAAGGACAACATGAAAACCCCACAGAAAGACAAAAGACACAAACTACTAACAAAGATAAGGGAACTGGTTCACTTGAAACATCAGGAAGCTCATGATATTCCCTGAAGCAAAGCATGCTATAAGCATACTTATCGACAGAAAGATTCATTCGTTCATTTTTTCTAGAAGGCAATTCATTTTATGTTTTAAAATGTTTTATTTTATATTTTGTGGGCATGGGTGATTTGCCTGAATGTTTACATGTACGCCAAGTATGTGCCGTGCCCTCAGAAGCCAGAAAACATCAGATGAACACAACAAATTAGACGGACCCATGCCAATTATACTTAGTGACAGAAATCAGGCAAAAGAGCAATACTGAATAATTCATCTGTGGAAAATGCAAATAGATCCACAGTGACAGAAAACACACAAATGGTTTTCAGTGGGCTGAACCTGGGTGAAGAGTTAGGAAGAGACAGGTGCTTGAAGAAGCTTGGACTACGGTGAGCATATTCTGCATCCTGACCATGGTACTCCAAAACTATGGACCATTTGTTATAGACCAATTGTACTTAAATAAACCTATTTATTTTCATTTAAACTACTCAAGAAACATTCAAAATCAGACTTAAGTCTCTGATTTGTGTATTTTGGAGACAAGCATAAAGCAGCAGTGACAACCTGAGGAGCCACAGAAAAATACGGACTTGAGACATAAAACTGGGAACCTTGAGTCTAACATAACCAGTGAGAGATGGGCTGTGCCTCAGCATGTATCTTGCTTTCCTGTTGAAAAACTCCTGTCTACTTCCCCAGGCATCTTGATGTGGGAAAAATGAATGATCTCCTTGGGGTAGGTACATTTGCAGTTACTACACAAAATCCCCATGTCAAAATTAAAAATCAACTTTTAGTTTACCTATTAATCGTCTAAAAATCAATCCATTATAAAAAAATCCTCCTTGCTGATTTTAGTGAGTTAAAGGTCTATAAGTCTAAAGAAATGCTAAGCTGCCTCAGCCAGCACCTGAGACTTCTGAGTCTCAGCCTTCTCCCTGGGTCCCCAAACACACTCACTTCTTTTCAAGCAAAGCTTTGGCACGAAGGCAGTTATTCGACAGCTTTTGCTGCAGGTTTTTTTTTTTTTTCAGAACTATTCATTCTCTTAAGGAAATCCTAAGAGTCTCTCTGCATTTGCATAAGGCAAAAACATTCCTTAGCAAGTTGCAGAGTGTGATATTTTTACAAATGACCCAATTACTCTTCCTTTAGAATCTTAAAGCTTTTCACCATTAAAGAGTTTCTGGTCACACACACAGATTTATATATATATATATATATATATATATATATATATATATATATATATATATAATTATGGAGGAAACAAAACCTGTCATGTGAAGCCAAAGCAAGATTCTTGACTCATAGCAGACATGCTGATTTGGTACTTATGAGTCCTCTGATTTCTAAGCAATTTTGATTTTTGTTTGTTTTGTTTTGTTTGTTTTGAGGGACTATGTAAAATTCTAAGACAGCATTAAGGCACAGTTTCTAGAATAAAGCTTGTTCTAAGGAGTTTGTATGTAGAAATTTTAAGATCTTTGTATCTTCCAGTTTCATAAATGTTAATTAATGTTCTTCCAGGATGGTTTCAGTCAGGCTACAATAGTAGGGACTGGTAAAAGTTGTGTTAAATACTCAGGACCATATCTTGATAACTAAGACATGTTTAATGGTCAGAATTGCTATTTTAAAAGCAAGCCTATAGAAAGCACAAAGAGTACTTACCTTCACACAATACGTGGCACCATAACTTACCCTATGTGATCCCAGCATTCAGAAAGCTGAGGCAGAAGGATTACTGCAAGTTTGTGAGCAACCTAGAATATATAGTGAGTCACAGGCTGGCTAGGTCTATAGAGTGAGAACTTATTTCAGAAACCAAAGTAAAAATAAGTCAGCTGATATGATAGAGAACGGGAAGTGTATCCAAGCTAACTACATTACCTGCACATTCTTGTTCTTGTTGTTTGATTGTTTGGGTTTCGGGGTGTTGTTTGTTTTTTGTTTGTTTGTTTGTATTTTTGCTATTCATAAACAAAAGACTGTACTCACGTGGACTCAAAGGGTGAGTACATTTTCCAGATACCAAAGCACCCCGTCATATTCACAGTGTGGGAAACTGAGGCCATGCCCTTAAGCACATAAGATTTAGGCACTAATAATCACCTAATTGTTCCTTCCAAGAACTTCTCTCTTAGGAAAGTTCACTCATTAAAAACCATTTGAGGAAAATAATTTCATGCCCAGTCAGCATAATGAATCTTCTAGACAGGGTTCTAAACTACAGGTCTAGAGCAAGTCCAGCAGCAATGCTATGCAGAACAGGACAGAACTGAGCATGCCATGTCACTGTCCTGTTTTGTTCTTACTAGCTTTATTGTTCAGCGCTTGTTAACCACAGAAAGTGAGCTATAGTTTACTCTGACCAGTAGTCTTGGTTACTAAAGCTCCATGAGTATGATTCTTGCCTCTGCTCTTCACTAGCCGCGCGCAGACTTCTTAAGCATCAAATGTCTCTCAAATGGCCATAAGAGCACACAACAGCCTGACATGAGTCAGTAGCGTCAGCAGGTAGAGGCTGTCACCAAAACCGCTGTCGTAAGACCACTCCCTGACTGTTTTTTACCATCTCAAAAACACATCTGACTTACTCAACACTTAGAAGTTACTAGTGTTTCTTTGGATGATTTATACGCCTGTGAAATGAAGCAAGCAAGCCAGAGAGCATATTTAAATAAGAGATAAAAGCTTTGCATGTATATACTACTGGAAAGCCCTTGATGAGGGAAAGCTATTCTGAATTGCTTCTGCCCTACTTTAGTGGAAACAAAATGCTTCCTTGGGAGTTAGCTTTTCCTCCTCTATGTAACATGAAACATTCTTCTGTGAGATTTAGTATGTTCACAAGTTTACTTTATTGCCAAGAGACAGTTAAAACAGCACACAGAACCTATAGATGAGAAATAAACCTATTGCTTCATAGACAAACTCAAAAATCAAGCTGCCAGAGAAGTAAATGGTTCAAAACAGTTGTTATTTGTTGAGATAAATGTTTCTTCTTTATTTCGCTCCCCTGTTTGTCTACAAGGACTCAATGTTTAGAGAAAGTTACTCAGAATTATCTGTAACGACATGTGTGTTGGACAATTAGTTGTCTGTAGAAGTATTGTAGATGAACTAATTAAAAACTAATGGTTAAAATAATAAAAAGAAAAAAAGAGAAGAAAACCAACGAGCTCATTTTGTACTCAGCCCTCTTGTGGTGCCAGATCAATTCTCATTTATACTGTGATTCATGAAAATTACTTGAACTCTTTCAAATATAACTGACGCATGAGCCTCAAACACGTCTTAAACTCATTCTAAAAATTAATTTTACAGTACAAAAAAATGAGATATTCATCAAAAGATTGGGGACTTGAAACTCTAAAGAAGGAAAAGGCTGCGTTCCCTCCAGTTTAAGTAAGATTCAGAGGCAACCGAAGAGCATTTCCAGCCTTCTCAGCCTAATGAGAGGACAAAGGGGTGGAGACTTGAGACTACAAGCGCTGACCTGTAAGATTAAAAAGAAGTCTCTTTGCCACAATTTTATCATCGCTTGTAAGTGATAAACTGCCAAGAGGCAGGCTAGTGGCGGCAGCAATACATTTTCTTTGAGACAGTGAAACCATTAGTGAGGTGTCTGTACACGTGTAACCCTACTTGAATATGAAAGCAATTTTCCAAAGCCCTGTAGCTTAGTGCTATTGTTTTCGTCAAGAGCATGTATTCTAGCTCACGGGTTTTGTTGAGTGATTGCCATAGACAGAGTTTGACAAATGAACGAGCCAGCTCCCCAACTGATTACAGGACAACACTACAATGCTACCCACTGCAAAATCTGAATTTCTTCTGAAGAGATTAGATGGGGTTGGGATAGCTGTATAGCGGGATGCACAACATCTTCTGTTAAAGTAGAGAAAGGGCAAGATTGGAACAGAACAAAAAGTAAGGACATCTAAAACAAATCAAGAAACAACTTAAAAAGATATGCAGTCTATCAGGCAGGTATGAACAGATAACT
>JADRCD010166745.1:0-12571 GCA_019843815.1 Montemys delectorum
TATATATATATATATATATATATCTTGAGATAATATTTATATTAACCTCTGTAAATATCTGTATACATCTTAGAAGTAATTATCTCTATCATAAGATAAACATGAGCTCTTAATGATGTCTCCAGGTCTCATCCGTTAACACATGCTCATCCTTGTTACTTTCCCATCTGTGAATCTCTACAGCAGTGGTTCTCAATCTTCCTAATGCTATGACCCTTCCTTGTAGTTCTTCATAGTGTGGTGACCCCAAGCATAAAATTATTTTCGTTGCTACTTCATGACTGTAATTTTGCTGCTGCTATGAATCATGATGTAAATATCTGATGTGCAGGACATCTGATATGTGACCAATCCAAAAGGACCATGACCCACAGTTTGACAACTACTGCCCCACAGCATTGCAAGATACATACATGGCCTGATTAGAATGGACCTATAGAGCCACGAGGAACAACTTCAACAACTCAAACACAGCACTCAATAGGGAACTCATTTGCCTGCTCTGCTATCCTCCATGGTCCCCTCAATGATGCTGATTCTTGTGTTTCTTCTGCAGACTCTTGGTCATGTCTCCATTCTGTCGTATCGTCCCTGGCCTAAGTTAAATTTTTGAAAAATTCCTTATGTTAAGATTCACTATTTGTGCTGGAAAGCTCTACAGATTTGGCAGGTGTGCAATGGCCTGTGTCCACCATAACAGGTGGTACAGAACACCTAATTCTAAACCCTCTGTGTATCAATTATACTAGAGATGCCCATCTCTGCCTTCTGAGGTTGAAAGTACAGGTGGGCTGATGTGTCTACCTGGCAATTACATGGATTCTAAGCATCAAAGCTCTGGTCTTCGTGCTTGCATGGCAAACATTTTAACTGCGGAGCCATCTCCACAGTCCTCTGGTCCATGTTTAACGGCAAGGGATCTAAGTGCTGCTGTAGCAAACCTTTCAAATGCCATTCTCTCTTGCTGAAGGTCTTGAGAGGTGCTGATGGTAGTGTACCCCTGTAATCCTAATACTTGGAAGATACAGTCAGGATGACCTGGAATTCAAATCTATCCTTGGCTACATTCAAGGCTAGCCTGGGCTATAGAAACCCTGTATCAAGAAACAGATACCTTCAAAGAGATGTTAAAGTATATACATATTGGTATCTTTTGGAGGGGAAAAATAAATTATAAAACGAACCATGTCTTTGCATGTCTCCTTCTTTGCAGTTCTTGGCATGTGAGGCCTTTTCTTACAATTACATCTTTCTAATCCTCCCTCCCACTTTGGGATAAAGGGTTTCATTGGGTATTTTTCTGTTCCCCCTTTAATAATCTCCAAAACTGATTCCTGATAGTGAGACATATTTTGAGGTATCAGTGTTTCTGTTTTCCTGCTTGGATAATTTGTAAAAATATTTTTTTTAAAGATTTGCTTATTTATTTATTTTATGTATGTGAGTGCACTGTCACTCTCTTCAGACACACCAGAAGAAGACACTGGATCCCATTACAGATGGTTGTGAGTTACTATGTGGTTGCTGGGAATTGACGCAAGACTTTTAGGAAGAGCAATCAGTGTTCTTAACTGCTGAGCCATCTCTCTAGCCCCTTATAAAAAGATTCTTATGGATTAATCTCAAGAACTTTTCCATTTGTTCTCATTGGGATGTTTTATGATTGGAAAGGTGAGTAGCTGTTTTATTATATGTGGAAGTCTTTGCAGGTAGGGGCCTATAGACCTTTTCTATCTTTTCCTTGTCTTATCTCTTTTAGCTCCCTTACTAGTGCTAGGCATGGAAGTTTGGGAAACTCTAAAGCCTGGCTTTGTCAACTTTTTATTAAAGCCCAAAATGATAAATTTAGGCTCTGCTAGTCAAAAGAAGGAAGCCATGCTACTGTGTGGGTAGCCTAGCCAACTCAAATATCCATTCAAGAATCCATTCTCAGCTCCTCAGAGAGAGCTGCTCACTAAGTTTCATTCAGTTTGTCACTCTTGTTCAAGAAAATGGATAAGATCTTGGCTTTCAAGGAACTGGAGAATTACCAATGAAAAGGGAATAGAAAGAACAATTTGGAAAGTGTTCATCGAAGATTGATGAATTGATACCAAATCACAGTTATCAACTGCTGTCTGCTGGAATCTAACAGTTTCTCTTTGTAAAGGCCCATTATTTAGCTTCCTGGTGAGGTGGAATTGGTCGGAACAATGGTGAGTTAAATGGTCACAGGTGCTCTGTGTTTGAGCAGCATCTCCCACCTTCAGTGAGGAATGTCTTTGTTTTCCTCATTGCATTGTGCCTGGCTGGCTGCTCTGTGGCTGGCTGTGCTTGCCCCTCTAATACAGCCTGCTCCCCAGAAACTACAGCCTGTTGTGAAATAGGAAAGCTGATTCCAGACTGCACCTCTGGGCTTCAAAGGTCGTCTCCAATAATGTCACTTCTTTATATTCATGCCCTGCTCTTGATTTGACTGGAATCATGTGACTTGGCTCTAAATGGATGAGATGCCACTTTCGAGATACTGTCGGCTATAAGGGCCTGAGAAGACCATCTTGCAAATATGTTTCTTGTCTTTTCAATTTTGTCTTTATTCTTGAGAATTCCATACAGGTATAATACAACAATACATGGTCATAGCTACTGCCTGCTTTCCCTTCTAACTCCCCCTATATGTTCTCTCAACATGTGCCTTCCCACTAAGTCCAATTACTGCTGCCCATTTGTACAATAGATATAGAGTCATCCACTGGAGCATAGAAACCCTACCAGTGGCTATATCCTGCCAAAAGACTCATTCTTGCTCCACCACCAACTACTAGCTGCTTGTAGCTCCTCAGTAAGGGGTGGGGCCTATCTATCCCAGCTAGCTAAAATGTTGGCAAGCTTGCTCTTAGGTAAGACTTATGCTTACAAGGAACCCTGGCTGCTATGACATCATGCATCTGATAGCCATGTCATGGCCAGCATTTCACAGTACTCTTCCCCATCCCCAGACCCTCCCCTTCTCCCTGTCTCCTCATTCATACTGTTCCCTCAGACTTGATGTGGGGAGTAGAGACATCATGGCAACTTGACTACTTCATAGGGTTGATGGCCCAGGAACATGCTACTGGCAAGGTTTACAGAACCGGGCATGAATTCCCACTCGTCACACATTTCTCAAATCCAACCAGAGAGCAGGGGTTTACCCCCATAGTAGTTTTCTCCCTATTACACTAACAGACACATTTTACCTTTCAGGTCATTATAGTAGGTCCCAGGATTCATAGTGCGATAAGTTGGCTGGTAAGCTTTTCCCCTCAAAAGACTGCATAGCTCATGTTGGCACTATGAAGGCTAGCCTGTAGGGAGGAAGCTTTCAGCTTAGCTGTAGCTTGATTTTCTGTGTCCTGTGGCCAAAGCCTACTGTGTCCTCAGCAATCCAGCCTCACACTCTAGGGTTGGTGGGCAACCAAGAGCAATGAATCCAGGCTGGGAAGATGACTCAGCAGTTAGCAGCACCTACTGCTATTCTAGAAGACTATGGTTTGATGCCCAGGACCCACATGGGTATTCAAAACTGCCTTATAACTCTAGTTCCAGAAGCTTCTATGCTCTCTTCTAGCTTCCTTGGGCACTACACGTGCATAGTGTGTATATATGCATGCAGGCAAACACATGGATAAATAAAATAAATAAAAATGAAATAAACTTAAAATAAAAGGAAAATAAGCTAAACTGCAACGACTGTAGCCTGTACTGTTTCAGGGTCCTCTGGGACTTCTGCGTCCAACAAGTAGTAAGGAAATATCCCATACCTGGTATATTAGTCAGGGTTGTCTAGAGAAACAGAAACCTCTCTCTCTCTCTCTCTCTCTCTCTCTCTCTCTCTCTCTCTCTCTTTCTCTCTCTCCCCCCATCTCTCTCATATGTGTGTGTACATGTATATTTATACACATGCAAATACATACACACACATACACATATATATGTATGTATGTATACACACATACCTAGAGCACTATCTATCCATGGAGAACATCTCTACACAAACTATTTGTTTTAGTTATATATAATTTTAAAAGCTTATGAAACGGAAGGATTATACATGGCCTTTTTACACTTCCTTCAATTTGGTTACCACCCTTCACATTCTTTTTCTCCCATGCCTCTCCCAGCTTAGGTCTTTCCACCCTCAGTATTCTCTCTTCTGCTTTTGTATCCCTACTCCTCCTCTGACGAGTCCCTCTAGCTCCCTGGAATTTATGAGCACTCAATGGTAGCATACTACGCATATTGTGTTTAAAGAGTAACTAAGATCAACATGTACACAAGAACATGGTACAGTCTTATTTCTTATAGCCCATTTGATATAATACTTTTTCAGCCCATCCATTTTCTTCTTGCAAATTTTATAATTTCCTTTAACTTTTTTCTTAGATTTCATTATTTATCTGTGTGAATGCATACGTGTGTACATCAAACATAGCTGATATGCATATGCGGAAGTCAGAGCACAAATACCAGGGCTTAGTTGTTTCCATCCACCATGAGATGAGGATCCCAAATGTAAACTCGAGTTATCAAGCCACTTTTCTCTAATTTGTATATTTGGCTTTTTGTTGTTGTTATTGTTGTTGTTGTTTTAAAAAAAAAAAAAACAGGTGCCTATAGTTAAATGGACTTATATCTGGATCCCTTGCTCTATCCCATTGATCTATTTGTCTGTTTTTGTGCTGGTACCAATCTAGTTTTGTGCTATCACTCTTCAGTATAATTTACAGTCAGGCATGGTGATTCCTTCAACAGTGTGCTTACTGTTCAGAATATTCTTCTTTGGGTATCCAAGGTTCATTCCATATGAATTTTAAGGTTTTTTTTTTTTTTTTTCTATTTCTTTGGAGAATTGAGTTGATTTTTTTTCATTTGGGTTGCACTGAGGTTGTAGAATATATTCAAAGCTTTTTTCCCTTGACAAGTCAGTGAGTATCCCAGTTGGCTTGCCTTTATATGTGACTTGGCCCTTCTCCCATGCAGCTTTCAAAAGCCATCTTTGTTCTGTGTACTTAGAGTTTTAACTCTGATACACCATTGGGAGTATGTTTTCTAGTCTTGGCCATTTGATGTTCTGTGAGACTCCTTCTCTTAAGATGGATGTCTTTCCCCCTAGATTTAAAAAAAATTCCTTTATAACTTAAAAAAACACATTTCCTTATTACTTTTGTAAGGAATTTGATTCGCTCTCTTCTGTACTCATAACTCATAAATTAACACTGATTGTGTTAGTTACTAGCTGGTATGTTCACAGGTGACCTGTGAAGATGGTTCGCTACTCTCTTGACCCAGAGAGAGTACAAAGCCCACAAAATCATAGAAAAAATCAAGAGGTTCAAACTTTCGTGTTCACTTTAAGAACACGCGAGAAACTGCCCGGGCCATCAAGGGTATGCATATCTGCAAAGCTACCAAGTATCTGAAGGATGTCACTTTAAAGAAACAATGTGTGCCATTCCGGTGGTATACTGGTGGAGTCGGTAGGTGCGCCCAGGCCAAGCAGTGGGATTCCTCACAGGGACGGTGGCCAAAAAAAGAGTGCTAGATTTTTGCTGCACATGCTTAAAAATGCAGAGTAATGCTGAACTTAAGGGTTTAGACTTAGATTCTCTAGTCATTGAACACCTCCAGATAAACCAGGCACCTAAGATGCTCTCACGAGCCTACAGAGCTCGTAGCCAGATTAACCCATCCATGAGCTCCCCCTGCCACATGGAGATGAGCCTCACTGAGAAGGAGCAGATTGCTCCAAAGCCAGAAGAGGAGGCTGCACAGAAGAAAAAGATAGCCCAGAAGAAACAAAAACTCACGGCATGGGAATAAATTCAGCATAAAATAAATGCAGATAAAGTAAAAACAAAACAAAACAAAACAAAAACATTTCCTTATTACTTTTGTAAGGAATTCTACCACTTCTGTACTCGTAACTCATGAATTTTGTCCATGGTGCTCCAAAAAAGACCTTATATATCCTATTGATATGCTTTTAAAATGGATCATTGACTGAATGACCGATTGAACTCTCTTGTCTTCCAGGCCTGATATTGTGGTCTGTCTTCTACCGATTGAACTCTCTTGTCTTCCAGGCCTGATATTGTGGTCTGTCTTCTACTAAACTTTTCATTTGACTCTATTATTGTTTTCTTCATTTCCATCACCATTTTAGTTGGTTTCTCTTCAGTACTTCTATCTCTTTATTGGATTTTGTGTTCCTATCCTGAATTGACTTCTCTATTCCATCTAGCTGCCGAATACATGCATCTCCTCTTGAGTTGCTTGCACATATATATAAATGCTCTTTTTAATTATGTGTCTTAAATTTTATCTAGGTCATCTTGGTTGGGAGCCATTACTACACAGGTTAGCAATATTTTGAAGGAAGCAAGTTATCTTGTTGTTTGTTTGTTTTTTCAGGTCCCTGATGAATTTCTTGTTGCTTTTTAACTCAGGTGGCCATTGTGTTATTCATGACTCGACTTGCAATATTCAGGAAGACCAGGTTCTGTGTGGGTTTAGGAGCTGTCCTTGCCTTTTAGGCGGTTGCTCTGGGCATCAGGCTCTATCCCCAGAACTCCGTGGTAAGTTTAGTAATGTTTGCAACTTTATTCACTGTCCAGCACTTCAGCCACCATGAAAATGGAATGTCTCTGGACTATGAAGCACCCAGTCTTTAAAAAAGCAATTGGTGAGTGGTATTACCTTGCTAGACAGGAAGGAGAGGAGGCAGGCATACGCAGAAAGAGGTATGGTGAAAATAAAGAATGATGTTGCAGAGAGCAAGTCTTGGTAAGAGGTAGACAGGAAGGCGGATGGGTAAAACGCATGCGTTCAGAGCAGGCAGAACACTCTCATCTCTCGGAAGGTTGAATTACAGCGATTCCCTAAACTAGGATATCCTTTGTTCTATGGGAGACATAAAGGAAAAATGATAGGTTACAGAGGAAAGGGAGAAAGGATGAAAAGCGAAGTGCTACTTTGACTCTGGAAGTTCTATAAATAAGAGAGAGCTGTAGATGGGAATCTCTGAGCTGAGCCTGGGTGAGGAGCCGCATTTTCTGTTCAAATCTCTGAAATCAAACTATCAAACTTGGCTCCCCAGAGTCATCCCTCTTGGTGCCTGGTCGGATCCTCAGGGTACTTCGGACCCTCCTGCAATCTCCCCACATTCTCCTGTAACGTGAGCTTGAGAGGATGACAATCATACTTTCAGCCGCGAGTCGGCTGAGCATTAACCCTGGCACTGTCTATCGGAGAGGAGACATTATAGAAGGTTGGGTGGGTGCCTCCTCTCAGGGTAAGTGTAGGCTCCTGGGGTAGGTACTTGCTGAAATTCTGTGCCCCAGGGGCCTCTCTACTCTCCCATTCTGCTGCGGATGGAATCTAGCAACTCTTAGTGTGGTTCTCTGGGTCTCACACTCAAGTTTTCTCCCCTGACTGCGCTGGGCTATGATCTCCAGACCACAAAACTTTCTCAGGAAACCACAGAGCCCGTTTTTCCCACATGCCTGACCACCAAGGCTCAGGGAAGATTCCGATTGGCCTTCTACAAAAATGGCTCCACCCCCAGCCCCATGCCTGGCACTGGAGGCCAGCTCTCTCCACATCAGGCACACTCTTAAACATCTGTCTGTGGCGTGATTTATTCTATTTTAAAATGAGGTTTTCAAACAACTCACTATCTTAATTTTAGCAGTTCAGCTCCTTTGTACGCTAACAATACTGAACATGCAAATGAGCTACCACTTTGCTTTCTAGCAAAAATGTTTCTGTGCAAACACTTGATTTTATAACGCACTTTGCAGCTTTCTCCTATAATTAGTTGTTAAATCTATATTTGACTTTGTCTAAGTGGTTACACTGCAAGGCTGTTTTTCTTGCTTCTCACTTTGACTGGTCCATTTTAATCCCTAACCATATGTCTGCTTGAGTAGCGATGTGGTTTCCAGGCTAGCTTTAAGATTGAATGCAAAACCCGGGAAGTGTTTCTAGAGTCAGGCTTCAGTTGTGTGCAGAGACCCAAGAGCTGCAGTTGTCCAGAATCAACCTCTTGCCTTTCATCCTTCAAGGGACAGAATACAAGTCTCATCACAAGGCCAAAGATTCCTGACCATGTTTACTCTCAGAGGTGCATTAGACTGTAAATACTTTCGAATAATCTAATCTATCATATGGATCGAGAGATAGTGATAAATGATAGAAATAGAACACAAACCCTTTATGTAATACTGGCTTTTATTCTCCTGTGGTAATTGTCCTCTCTGAGGCTTACTGCCTCCGTCTGCTAACCTAGACCTAGTGCTGGAAGCTTCTAGCTTCCTTACAATCTAATTGAGGCCTAGAATGTTTTCAGCCTCTGAGACTTGCTGCTGAATAAGCTCATCCTTGCTTGATTTTTTTTTTTCTGATCTCTGGCTAGCTGGTTCAACTCAGCTCTCCTGGCTCAAACTCCTCTTGCAACTGACTACTTCTTCAATGTGGCTTTTCTCTTGACCTCTGAATTGCTCTGCTTGGCCTCAATCTAACTCTAGTAATCTTTCCTAATCTCACGGCTCCTTCTTGCTCTGTTTTTACCTGTGGCTAGCTTGTTCTCTCTTCAATCCGTCTCTGTAAAACTCTCCTGGTAACACTGCCTCCTTCTCCCTCTCTGGGCTGCTCTACTCTCCCTCTCAACTCCACTGTAATGTCTCCATGAACTCTGCTGTATTCCTGTACTGTACTCCCTTCTCCTGTGCTGGCTGTCTCACCCTTAAGTAGCTTCCCTTTCCTCTGTCTTCTCATGGGAGTTGGGCAGATCCTATTCTGTCAGATCTTCCTCTGATTCTTCACTTTTCAACCACTTAATTAGACATCACTTTCAAACATGGGTGTTTCCTTCTACAAACTTAACCTTCCTTGCTTAGGATTAAAGGTATGTGCTAAGGGCATGTCTGTATTCCAGCCAGAGGGATTAAAGTTGTGTGATAAGGGCTGAGCCACACCACAACTAGAAACAGGTTCAAATATCTTGCAATACTTTGGGGACCAAAACACTCTTTCACGTGGGTATCAGATACTCTGCATCTCAGGTCTGTATATTGCAATACATAATAGTAGCAATATTACAGTTACGAAGTAGCAACAAAACAATTAACAACAAAATCGTTTCATGGTTGGTGGTCACCACAACAGGAGGAACTGTATGAAAGGGTCACTATATTAGGAAGATTGAGAACCACTGTCACTCCCTCATGCAATAGAGTTCCTGAGTGCCTGGTTTACACCGACCACTGAAAGTGTTTCAATGACATAAAGAGTTTAAACCAAAGACATACACTGCCCTTTATTGCTCTTAGGGTTAAAAAACTAAGCAGATCCTGGTGACCACACCCAACCTCCAACCTCTTTCAGATCGCAGCACCTGCAACATTGCATTTCATAGCTGCATTAAGCAGAATGATGCCAAGGAGCAACCTGAGGCATAAAAGAATGTTTATTTAGAGTAAGAAATTACACTAAAATACTGACTTTCAGAAAGCTGGAAAATTAAGAAAATGTCACAGTAACAAGGTAGAAAGGTAAACTACCATGTTACTGCCTGGTCCCTTTGTTCCTATAGTTGGACTCCTACAATCTTCATCTTCCTCTGGTAACAATTTTGTAATATTTCCTCTGTAGCAACGAGAAAAAGAACTCATTCTTCTCCCTCCTGTGGTTGACCAACGTAATAAAAGCATAATGCTTGGGATTCATACAAGTATCTCCACAGGCACACGTACTCACTGAAGAATATAGGTTTGTACCCATCAAACATAATATTTCTGATAAATTGTATTTCATAGGATTCTCATAAAAATTATAGTACATTTATAATTATATAGTCAATAAAATGCTACTTTTCAGAGCATATGCTGACAGGAAAGAACTTCTATTTTGACTAGAAATCAATTGAACAGAAATTTCTGCTCATAATTGTACATGTCTGATGAACAGACACTTAGCTTGAGGCACTCGATCTTTCAAGCTCATCCCCTCCTTGTCTGTGCTTCTAATTCTGGCATCAAGCACAGGGGACAGATTCCTTTTCATTGCAGTTCCTGGACTCCCATCCCTGTGTGAAAGCGGTTGTGTTAGACCATGGGTAAAAGAATATCCTTGGACCTATTGACCCTGGGTGTTGATCCACCAATAACAGAGCTCATTAAAGCAAGCAGACTGTATCTGCAACCGAAGGTCCCTTGGAAGCTACATGGACAGCTGTAAGGACAGGAGTTCATGGGCAGGGTGACAGAAGGGGCTAGAGCAGAAAGAGGCAACCGTTGGAACCTTTGGAAGTCTGAAGACCTAATGGTTCAAATGTTATAGATGGTTCCCAGCAGGACCCCATTCCAGCTTAGAAATAAGGAGCCCAGAATCACTACCCATGAACCCCAGATAGACTCCACCTCAAGAGGGTCTCCTGTTTTTAAGCATCATGAGCCCTTTAAGAACTGTCCCCATAGCACTGCTAGGAAAAACACTTTCCAGAGCCTTCTTTGTCTTTGTCCTTACGGATTAACTCACACGATGCTGGACACACCCTGGGCCTCTTTGTCTCTCTTTCTGCCCTAGCCCTTGCAGTCCCTTCTTAGCCTTGCATTTTTGCTACAGTGACATTGAGTTCCCTACAGAGGCTGCCCTAGCTTGTCACAGTCAGGAACCCTTTCCATGGGCCTAAGGAACTTCTTCTCATGCATACAAAGGACTGTCCCAACTCAGTGATCACTGGAAAATTAATAACCAAAGCTGAGACATCATCACAGACATGAATAGGCACACTGGCTGGTCACCATCCTTATACAGTCTGATAGAGAAAAACCTTTGTCAGACGATGTGTCAACATGGATAATCTGCATACCCTGTGACCCATTTGCTTTTCTTCTGGAGCCAGAAATCCAGCTTCTGTCTTTTATTTGCTTATTTAACTTCTATGTTCCTGGTCCCTTTTACACGTTAAGCAAGCATTCCATCTCTGGGCTACACTCCAAGCTTCCAGGTCCACTTCTAAGAGCTTATTTTCCAAAAATATATACTTGTCTCCTTAAAAAAAAATAATCCATAGGGGCTAGAGAGATGACTCAGTAGTTAAGAGCACTGGTTGCTCCTCCAGAGGTCCTGAGTTCAATTCCCAACCCCATGGTGGCTCACAACCATCTGTAATGGGATCTAAGGCCCTCTTCTGGTCTGAAGAGAGCAATAGTGTACTCATATACATAAAAATAAATAAATCTTTAAAAACAGAACAAAACAAAACAATCCATAGTGGAGAAATATTATTGAAGAATTCAGACAATTAAAAAAAAAGTTGAGGCTGCCTATTCTGATCTACCAGAAACGAAGTAAACCACAATGATGCACCCACAAATAGACCAACCTGCGACAATAACAAGAAAGCAATGCATTCTGACAGAGCGCTGTCTCCAAGATGTACTATCAGATGAGAAACTTAAAGTGCAGCACTTGTGAGGGAGTCCCAGTCCTCATAGGAAAAGAGACTTTGAGTATGCCAAACCAACCTCTTCAAGTGGAGAGGATGCCTCCCACTTCCCAGATGCTAGGGAATTAAACATGATGACAGATGTGAAAGAATCTCTGAACCGAATGCTGTATAAAATTCTATCTTGAGGGCCCAAATCTTCAACTAGCTACAGTTTATCTCTTTCATTCTGGAAGCTTCTGTCTATTAAAAACACCATAAAAAAATAGATCGACTTGCCATCTGCTGGAATTGAAGATAACAGAGCACAAGCTAAGTAAGCATGCTCAGCATGCCCTACACACCCAGCAAGGGCCAGTGTGCACAAAATGAACAAGGAAATGCCCCGTAGGTGAGAGGATGGTGAAGCAGCAGGAGTTCTGAAAGTGGCCACGCTCCTCTTGCTCTCTGTGTAAATGACACTGGACCTAGAGTGGATGCTCACCTTGATGGACTCTCACGAGGTTATTTACATAATGGGCAGCACAAAGTGTTAACTGGGAAGGATAGAATACCAAGGCAGAGCATACACCATCCTTTCCACTACAAAGAAGTGACGTGTTTCTAGATGTGCCCCAGGCAGCTGGTGAAGAGTGGTGACCCTGTGAGGTTTATTTTGACCTAGACAAGCCTTACCAGAAGAAGTACCATTTGAGCCAGGGTTCAAAGGAGGAGGGTAGTTTACCAGGCTAACACCAGGGGAAGATGGAAGAGTGAACAGCTAATTTGGGTCAAGGAAAGATTATATATTCATATTCCGTGGGGGATCTAACTGTGAAAAGAACCAAAGGGGGGTCAGTGGGAAGTAAGAATTGTCCAGGGAATAAGAAGTGTTGAGACCACAGCAAAGCCAAGGTCAGAGAAAACAAGATAGTGCAGAGCCCTGGAGATCACAAGGCCAAGGCAGTGTGTGCTCTAAAGAACACTAGAAACTCCTCTGAGGATTCAAATATCCAGGTACCGTCTGTTCTCCCTACAGGGTGAGGCATATAATCAGAGTAGAAATGGGGAGACCTAAAAGAGGCATGAACCCTGTTCCTGGCAAGAAATGGTAGTGAATTG
>JADRCD010166746.1:0-34807 GCA_019843815.1 Montemys delectorum
TGAAAGAACATATTTTCATAGTGCTTTCCCATGAATACATTTTAAGGATTCTGAAATTTTGAACTATTGAATTTGTATTATGTTTCTAAGTACTTTAACATATATATGGTGAGTACATGTCATGCTTTATATATATATGTTATACTGAAATTTGGGAATACAGTGATAATGAAGTACGGTGTATGGATATTATCAGTCTAAATTAGAAAGGTACTATCTGTCTGTCACTCCACTGATCTATGTAGGTATATATGATCTATTTATCTTGGTTGGATTGGATATGTACATGTATGAATATGAATTCATGTATGTGCCATCTGTGTATTAATCCACATGCATGTACACATATACTATGTAATTCTTCAAATATACAAATGTTTATTTTTAGCTAGAGCTATAAATTATACATTTTAGTTTTATACTGGTAAGAAATATTTAGTTCAAGGACTTTTGTAGCCCAATAATTTTACTCTAATTTAATTCTGTTTATTTCTAAAAATTTTGGGGGGCGCCTAGCATTATCAACTAAAGATTGAACAATTACTGATTCATATGTGCAAAAATTTTGGGAACTTATTATTTTGTATGAAGTTTATATCTACAAATATATTTCGCTTAAGGAGACAGAAAGATATCTCATTTGCCAGGAATTCCTACCAGCAAGGGAAATAGTGACTACTGAGCTAAAAGTATAGATCATTGGGTTAATCAGTGTACCATTCCAGTCCTGTAAATGAGAAGAAAAGGCTGTGTTATAACGTTTTCAAAGTCAAAATTACACAGGATATAAAAGAAAATAATTGAGATACAAAAGAAAATAGTTTTATCAGGATTTTTGCGTTTTCAAAGTTTATAGAGAGGAAACAGACAATATATATATATATATGTATATATATATATATGTAGATGTATTTGTATATGGCATCTCACTTTTTAAGTGATCTTGCTTTGCATCTTTTGTTCTTTGATCTCCTTATGAACAGAGACACATGAAGTAGCAATGAGGCCAAGGGTGCTGGATGTCTTGGCAATCATTAACTATTGCAATTAGCACTAGTTAGATTGATATTTTTCCAAGATGAAAGCATGATTTGGACAAGAAAAACAGAAAAAATGATGACATTTGTAAAAGTGGAATGACATTGACCAGGAAGAAACAAAAAAGAAACAGAGCTCACCTCAGAACACTTGAATGTTTGAAATATTGATTACATGATAAGATCACTTCAATGTAACTGTAAGTCTCTTAAGAGTTATTAATGGTTTGGTGGTATTAAAGTAAAATGAAAAGACACTGGGGCAGCCTTCCTTAATAGCTTGCTGGCTTGAACCCTGATACATAATGTTCTTGTAATAGTTTCTGGGTGACTGCAGTAAATTGGTAGTGAATGTTTTCCAATTTTTTGGCTCTTCCTATCAGATCTGTTCTTAGAACATTTTGTTCTGAGGATATTATGAAAGCAATTGATCTACTTTAGAAGCTGCTTGACAATTTTAATATACCAATAACTTTTTTTCTAGTTCACACTGTGACTTTTTTTTCTTTTTGGTCTTTATGACTTGTATCAGATTATAGTTAGGTCGTATTGGAGTAGTGTGGTAATATAAATCACCAAGGCTGATTAAATATTTTTAAGTCCTGCTAGAAAAGAAAAATCTAGTTCTTTAATGACTGTTTTGTTGCTCTTAACTATTTAGACAAGAAGTTTACATCTACTCTTCTTGACAGAACGATTTTGGAAGGATTAATTTTGAACTTAAATAACTTGCTGGTAAATTGTTTTTAATCATATTGCTGGGTTATATTTTATATAAAGAAGAATATTTGCACTACTTTTATTTTTGTTGCTGTGATAAAATACTGTGACAGAAAGAAACTTAGGGATACAGGATTTATTTTAACACACATAGCTACCATTACAAGGAAGTCAAAGCAACAGGAACTGAAAACATCACACCAATAAGTAAGAGCAGGAAGAAACAAGTGCTTGCAGGTTTAGTGCTCAGTTTTCTTGATGCTTATACAGCCTACAGCATCAGACCAGGGCTTGGTGCTGCCCACTTCATATAAAGCATCTTTATATATCAGTTAACACAATCAACCCAGCCTAGACATCCCCATAGGTCAATCTGATATAGACAGTCTCTCACTGACTTTACTAGCAGATGATTATGGGTTCTGTCAAGTTGACAAACTAAAAAGAGCGGGTCCCAGGTGAAATTACATCATTCTAAACAAAATGAGTGTGAGAATTGTCTGAGATTCATTAATTGTCTACTAGGAAGTTTTCTGCGGCATCATGTACTTTCTGCTTTGGTTCTTCAAGCAGTATGTGTTTATGTTATATATACAGTAAAAACAACAAGTTAGAGAATGAACAGAAATTGAAGGTCTCTATCCTAACATTATAGCTATGGAGAATTATATTCCTTGAGTATTTTATTTATTCCTTTGTGGTTGTTGTTCCTTCTAGTATTTGTTTCATAGAAAGGTTAGGTTACAGTATTACTGTATGAGGGCAAAAGACAATTTGAGAGGATGTGAGATAAAAATATGGATACATATTAACCACCCAACTAAATGGCAGATTCAGTCTTCTAGCAAAAGGGTCTTATTTTGACAAACATTTTCTTTTTCTCGCATTTCCCATTTGTCTTGCGAGGCGTGATCAAGCAAATGAAATTAGAGACTTCATTTGGGCTGTACTCGTATTCTTATGTCAAAATCTGCATTTTATTCAGAATCGTTTGGATTTTTAGAGCCTGACTTTGTTTCTCTTTATAACTAATTTCAGCAGCCCGTTGAAATTAGTATTAACACTTAGAATTGTTGATCATTTTCAAGTGTCTCAATTGTTTCTTTCTTTTTATATCTAGTTTTCAAGGTTTCCTAGAGTTTCTTGTTAATAACTCATTTTAATTGTAGCAGTTTTCTTTTCTGGAATGTATTCTGATGTAATTTGATGTGTTTCCAATCATATTGAAGTTTAATCCATACACTTCTGGGAAGCCAAGCTGGTTTTTATACCTTTTAAAAATAAAGGGCCAGGCCAGGCAGTGGTGGTGCACTCCTTTAATCCCAGCACTTGGTAGGCAGAGGCAGTGAGATTTCTGAGTTCGAGGCCAGCCTGGTCTATGGAGTGAATTCCAGGACAGCCAGGGCTACACAGAGAAACCCTGTCTCAAAAAAACCAATATATATATATATTATATATATATATATATATGTATATATATGTATATAATATATATATATATATTATATATATACATAAAATAAAGGGCCAGCAGCCAATATGATGGTCAGTGAGTAAAGGTACTTGCCGCATAAGCCTGGCAACACAGGAGTGTTCGATACCCAGATATGTATAGCATTATTGTTAATTATACTAATATATAGTGCATTTATTTAAATGTATTTATTAAAATTCGTAATTTTACATTTAAATGCTCTGCTAAATACTTTTGGGGTACTAGAGTACCATAAAAATACCTGGTTTTGTAAAAGGGATAATCTACTAATGTATATATTTTCTAAAATTATGTATTAAATGCTAACATACAATGTTCTATAATTAGCATTCTAAATTATATTGTCTATACTCAAATTTCTTACATTAGAATCTCGGGAAATACAGTATTTAGAAGTAAAACTCAGACTTTTACTCTTACAGTCTTTATAACAACCATTCAGTAACTATACATTTGAGGTTAGATAGCAATTACCAGATGAATACTATATGTTCACTCTCTCTGTGATACTGTAATTTTGATATGTTCATTTTTTCATATTTTTGACAGATGGATGATTGTATAACTTTATGAGCTATAATGTCATGTGTCATGACATCTCAGTGATCAATTCAAGATAATTTGTAGATATACCATTGTAAGCTTATCATTTCATTATAGTGAACACATTCAAATTTATTTCTTCTAGCTATTTTGAGATATGTATAGCATTATTGTTAATTATATTAACCCTGCTGTGCCATAGAATACCAAGTTTTTCTATCACCATAACATCAATAAATTCTCTTATGCAACAGCTAGTCAGAAGACAACTTGATAAAGAAAATGTAATGTCAGTACAAAATGGCATAGTATTCAGACATTAGAAAGTGTAGAATTCTGTAATTTCTATAGAGATACCTAACTGATATGCACTAAGTAAGCCAGGCACAGGAAGGAAAGCAACGCGTTCAGAAATGACCACAGTCAGAGGTGGGTATGTGCTGGTTGATTGTGGACGTAAGGAGCAGAACAGTAGTTATCAGGGATTAGGAGATATGCACAAAAGTCTGTTTTATTAAAGTCTAACAAAATAGACAAGGCCATCAAATGACTCAGGAGGATTCTATGCTCGGTACATTAAACATGCACAAAGGCCTGTTAATTTATAGTTGAGGATGATAGTTTCAGGTTTGTTTTTTTTTAAATTTCACAGTAGTATCAATTATCTCTGGATGTTTTTGTTTACTATTCTTTGTCTTTTTATTATTGGAAACATAGCTCTTAACAACAACAAAATAAACAACAGCAGCAGCAACAATACCTCCTAAGACCCCCATTTTTGACTATATAGAATATATTACCGAGATATTTAGGAACTAATAGGAATAGTTGGGCCCATGTTAGATGGGAGAAAACTGACATTCCGATTGGAATCTCCTTTCCCTATAAGAAAGACCAAACCTCCCTCGGCTGTCCATTTCCTGCTCCAGCATAGTTCCCATGTTTCAAGTCAAGAAAATAAATAGAAATCATCTACTTAGGAAATTGTTAGGAAAGAATATAACTATTTGAGCAGTATTTCTGAGAGAATATAGCTCTTTTTGAGAATAACAAAGATATTAAAGATTTAAGGAATGAGAAGATAAATGGCCATTAATATTTTGTGGAAATTAATATAGATGATAACATCTAGAGTTCATCTATGTGTACTCAATATGTAGAATTTCATCCTTTATCACTTTCCTTCCTTGTCTTTAACCTCTTTATTTTATTTTATTTTTAATATTAATTATTTTGTTTACATTTCAAATATTGTCCCCATTCCTGCCCCACCTCTACAAGCTTCCCATCTCCAGCCCCTCCCCCTTGCCACTTACTCCCACCTCACCCCTCTAGCATCCCCCCTCTCACACCTCCCCTCCTTCTGAGGCCAAACATGGGAGTCCTCTACTACATATGTAGTTGTGGGAGGGCATGGACCATGTATGCACTTTGGTTGGTGGCTTAGTCCCTGGGAGCTCTGAGGGGTCTGGTTAGTGATATTGTTGTTCTTCCTGTGGGGTTGCCATCCCCCTCAACTCCTTCAGTTCTCCCCCTAACTCTTTCATAGGAATCCCTGGGCTCAGTCTATTGGTTGAGTGTAAGCATCTGCATTTGTCTGTCAGGTGCTGACAGAGCCTCTCAGGGAACAGCCATGACAGGCTCCTGTCTTCAAACACATCTTGGCATCAAGAATAGAGTGGGGTTTGGTGCCTATGCCTGGGATGGATCCCAAGATAGGGCAGTCTCTGGATGGCTTTTCCTTCTGTCTCTGCTCCATTTTTTATCCCTACATTTCCTTTAGATAGGAACAATTCTGGGTTAAAAATTTGGAGATGCACGGGTGGCACCAGTAACTAGGGACCATGTTTATCTACTGGAGGTGGTCTCTTCAGGTTCAGTCTCCCTGCTGTTGAGCATTTTGGCTAATGTTATCCCCAGTGGATCCTGGGAACCTCTTGCATCCCTGGTGTCTGAGACTTGCTAGTGATTCCCTCCCATTCCCATTTCCCACTCAGGTCCCTCCCTCCCTCTGCCTCCTGTGATTATTTTGTTCCCCTTTCTAAGTGGGACTGAAACATCTACACTTCGGCCTTACTTCTTGTAAAGCTTCATGTGGTCTGTGAATTGTATCATGGGTATTCTAAAATTTTTGGCTAATATCCACTTATCAGTAAGTATTTACCATCTATGTCCTTTTGGGTCTGTGTTACCTCACTCAGGATAATATTTTTAGTTCCATCAATTTTTCTGCAAATTTTTTGCCTGGTTTTTAATAACTGAGTAGTATTCCATTGTATGAATGTACCACAATTTGATTAGAAACTGGCACAACTACTCTGGAAATCAATCTGGTGGTTCCTCAGAAAATTGGAAATAGATTTACCTGAAGACCAAGCTATAACACTCTTGGGCATATACCCAGAAGATGCTCCACCATATCACAAGGACACATGCTCCACCATGTCATAGAAGCCTTATTAATCATAGCCAGAAACTGGAAACAACCCAGTTGTCCCCCAGCCTCTAACCACTTTATTTCCTTTCTTTAACCTCTTATCTTCTATCCTAGTTTCTTATTGATCTTAGTCATTACCATGGTTTTAGTTATTGTCTGTGAGTTGATTACAGTCATACTTTTATTTTAAACAAAATCCTTTCCTTGACCGTCAGTTGCCAATACCCAGTTACCTGCCTCTGCAGTATTTGGACTAATCTAAATAGTATTGGTATTAGTCCTGTTCTGTGTGTTCTATTTGTTTGGTAGACACCAGTAGAGAACCTCCCAAGACTAGGCTTTTCTTACTATGGCCTCAGTGTGCCTTCTGGCTGTTGTTTGTTGTTGAGGCTCTGTTCCTCCATGGCATGGTCTTGAGAAGGTGGCTATGGAGAGGAATTTGCTCTTTCACTTTGATTATGAAGTTTGTTGGTGTATTTGTTCTCTCATTTATATTCCAATCTCTTATTGTTTCTTTTCTTTGCTATTGTCATGTGGGTTTTGTACTTGCTTCCCTAATTTCTTGAGGCTTAGTGATAGGCTGCCATGAAAAGGGTATCTAACACTGACCTGTTTTCTTTAAATGCTAGTTTATTTTTTTCTTTTTTTTTAATTTATTTTTTTATTAGATATTTTCTTTATTTACATGTAAATTTTTCCTTTCCCAGGTTCCCCTCCAAAAAACAAACAAACAAACAAAAACAACAAGAACAAACCCCTTTTGCCTCCCCCCTCCCCATGCCTGCCACCCCACCCTCTCCCACTTATTGGCCCTGGCATTCCCCTACACTGGGGCACAGAACCTTCACAAGGCCGAGGTCCTTTCCTCCTATTGATGATCGAATTTGCAATCTTCTACTATACACATGCTGCCAGAACATTCAGTCCCACCCTGTATAGTCCTTGATTGGTGGTTGGGTCCCTGGGAGCTCTGAGGGTACTAGTTAGTAATTGTTGTTCATCCTAAGGGGCTGCAAACCCTTCAGCTCCATAGAACCCTTCTCTAACTCCTTCATTGGGGACCGTGTACTCAGTTCAATGAATGGCTGTGAGCCTCTACATCTGTATTAGTCAGGTACTGTCAGAGCCTCTCAGGAGATAGCTATATGCTTGTCCTTTCTTCAGTCTCTGCTCCATAGTTAATCTCTGCCACTCCTTCTGTGGGTGTTTGGTTCCCCTTTTTAGGAAGGAATGAAATGTCCACCTTTTGGCCTTCCTTCTTCTTAAGTTTCTTGTGGTTTGTGGGTCGTTCTTCCTATATTCCAAACTTCTGGGCTAATAACCACTTATCAAAGAATGCATACCATGTGTGATCTTTTGTGATTGGGTTACCTCACTCAGGATGATACTCCAGATCCATCCATTTCCCTAAGAATTTCATAAATTCATTGTTTTTAATAGCTGAGTAGTACTCCATTGTGTAGATGTACCACACTTTCTGTATCCATTCCTCTGTTGAGGGACATCTGAGTTGTTTCCAGTTTCTGACTATTATAAATAAGGCTGCTATGAACATGGTGGAGCATGTGTCCTTATTACATGATGGAGCATCTTGTGGGTATATGCCCAGGAGTGGTATGGCTGGGTCCTCTGGTAGAACTATGTCCAATTTCTGGAGGAACCACCACACTGATTTCCAGAGTGGTTGTAGCAGTTTGCAATTGCTATTGTCATGTGGGTTTTGTACTTGCTTTCCTAATTTCTTGAGGCTTAGTGATAGGCTGCCATGAAAAGGGTATCTAACACTGACCTGTTTTCTTTAAGTGCTAGTTTATTGCAAGCAGATGATTGTGAATGGAAACTGGGAGCAGATCTAACAGTAACCACATGTCCTGGGATTTAGAGTGATATGCGTACACAAAGCTTTGAAAGCACAACACCTGCAATTTTTTTCTGAAATATTTCAAGAATATATAAAGACAGAATTAAACAATAAATATCAAATACATAGCACTCACATTTTTAAAATGGTAGCATTTGATATACTTTTTATATAATTTCTTGTGTAAGTAATTGCCTGCTCTTTACATTTCTAGCATTTTACCCCTGAAAACAATTGCTTTCTCAAGGTTCCTGTGGACGCCTTCAGTCCACATTTCGATTATCTTTGTTTTGCTTATGCCTATAGATACATACATGTACATAAACACTTCATGCAGTTTTATGTACTTGATTGCTATATAAATCATATCTCTCCACAACTTCAAGGTTTCTATTTTATAGCTTTGGGAGCTCCGGGAGTAAGTACAACAGAAAGTACACAGGGTAGTATGAATTATTTAAAGTTTTAATGGGAAGCATAGTAATGGCAATCATTTTCAGAGAGCAGGGTAACCACCAATTTGAAGTAGCAAAGAGATTTAAAATTTGGCATTACTGTATTTCTCTTGATGGTGTCATGTTTTCCATAGCTAAGCTTGGCACTGGTGTCACAGAAAGCAGGCACTATTTGAAAATCAACCAGATGGGAAGGAAGGATGGTACTATCCAATTTGCTTTTAAGATATAAGAAATTGTCCAGTGCTCAGTAAACACTCATATCCCTATAATATGTTTCTTGAGGATGGTTATACCAAGTGAAAGTGGTAAGATTTATTAGACAGGGTAGTACTATGTAACCTTGGCTAGCCTGGGAATGGCTATGGAACCAGACTACACTAGAACCTCCGTCCCCCCTCCCCAGGTACTTGCCCAGCTGAAAATAATGTTTTAGATATGTATTTATGTAGTTATATTGTGCAGACAAAGACTGAGTTGCTTAGAATCACATACTTTATAAATGATTTGGAAAATTCTTACTAAGAGAAAGGCAACAGGTGGGCTCAGTGAACATACTTTGACCTTATTTGGTAGTCTAGTCATTCCTAATCTTCAGTACAGACTGACCTCCACACTCAGCTGCTAGAGAGTCTACCCTCTTATGGACCTACAGTGTTCTAGTTCAGATGATGGACATACCATGTGCTTTTCATTTCCTCTCCTGTGCTGTTTCTTGCATTGCCTTTCTTCCCACTCCTCCCCTCCCCCCCATTTTCCCTTCCATCCCGCCTTCCCCTCTGAATCCCTACTTTCCTTTCCTGCCTTTTCCAACCTTCATTTCACTTCCTTCTTTTTCGTGTTTTTATTATAGTCAGTATTATGGGAAGCATTATTATAAACATTCCTTTGTGTGCGTGTAGGAAAGCCACCATATTTGAATGGAAAATAGTTTACTAAATGTGCCTCAGCTTCCTTTGTTTAGTCTTTTCTGAAGATATAGGTACTGACAGAACTTTAAATTGGGATGACAGAAATGGGAATTAAACTATATCTATTTTGTGCTTCAGTTTTATTTCTTTAAGGATTAGCATCTACTCATACTCTTTTGACTAATCAACTTTAATTTCCATTAATATTTAAGACATTTTTTAAAATTATAATGCATATCCTTTATTTTAAGTTGCGGTGCTATCTAAACATAAGATTTTTAGTTGTTACCTGTGTTGCAAACATATACTCTTATGTATTGCATGCATTTTATTAGTATAAACATTTTTTCTTATTTTGAGAAATAGATGATTTTCTACTTGTGAAGGTAGTATGAAATGAATTTTGTTTTTCATATTTGATCTGCTTTGGTATATAGATAAAGCAAACCTAGAACTGGCTATGTACTCTAGGTCTGTCTTGAATCAGCTGTGCTCCTTCTGGCTCGTCTTCACAATTACTGAGACTGCATGTGTGTACATGCATATGTTCCATGCAGAGCTCTTTATATAGTGATGATTGTTTCTTGGGTCCTTGAAAGGTGATTAACCATTTCCTTCCAACCTTTAATACAGCATCTTCCTCTGTTTACTGAGCACCCCTGATTGTTCTCATGCTTGATGTTATCATTGGTATTAGGGATTGGATGTTAGACACATGTTCTTAGTAGGCAAATTCAGTTTTGTAAGGGTCTCTGACACATCACTGTTTCTTAGAGCTCACATAACTTCTACCCGCAGCCCTAAGATGACCTGTAGCTTTCTGCAGTATCTCTAAGCTGTTCTGTAGACTTTTCTAAATTGAGTGGAAAATACTAACCTAGGGTGCACTTGTTTGTTCTTGCTTTCAGTGGCTTCAGGCATTGTGTCTTTGTCTATTATGCCAGTTATCTGGGGATTGTGGGCATGAGATCTTTGGAGGCGTCAAAATCCGTCTTTGGTATTCCTTCTAAAGACCCTTTTCAAAATGTTTTATGCCAACTTATTTCATTTTTATTAGCAAAATTATATTGAACATCTGTGTTTGAAAGAAGAATGAGACACAGCTGTCTCTACAAACTAACCTATGCCTTTCCTAAGTGTCATGGAAACCTTTATGCCAACTTTAGCGTTGCTTGTAGTTATTGCGTGCCATTGTTGCCTTATAGACAGTGTATATGGCTTATGTATTTAATACTTCATTTCAATCCCATTTCCCTCAATTTTTTTTTAGTGGATGGCACACTTGTCTTGTTATGCCAGTAATCATATGTTGTTTTTTGAACAATAATATCATTAAGGTAACTGATAACATTATGCATTTTATATTTAGAAAATAATAGAGCGAAAGAGAGGGAGGAAGGGAGAGAGAGGCAGTTTAAGAGAAGAGAGATAAAGACTATAGAGAGTTGGCTGATTAGACAGATTGTACCAAACGTACTCAACTCCTTAGCAAAGTTAGTTTTAATCTTTTCAGTGTGGCAGATGAGCTGTAGCTGAGGTAGATAAATCACTCCAGCCCCATTCTGCTCTCCCCTTCAGCTCACTATACAGGGCATTTTTGTTTTTTACATGTAAATGGGTGTGAAGTTGAGAGGTTTGCACTTAGCCTTAATTTTGGCGCTTTATGACTTGTATTCTACTTTTGGCCTTTCTGAGTGCAGAGTAAATGACTGTCAGTTTGATTGTGTGTGAAAGCTCCTGTTCTATCATGGGATATTATCAGGAACCCAGGATCGGCAAAGCTGTGTTCTTTTGGAAATGCTTTTCTACACCATGAAGAATGCCTCATAGCAAGAGCATAGCTAATAACACTATTCAAGTTCCACAGAAAGATGTGCACACTTCATCCTCTTTTGCAAATATCACATTTTTGATTCTCCTTCATTTTAGGGAAAATAGGCTCTGTAATTATTTCTTTAATGAATCATTTAGTGTATGGAGCTTTTGAAATGTTATTTTCCAGATGGATTCAACAGTCTTACCATCTATTGTGTAATTTAGTGGTAAGCTTTTTACATTCATCATCCCTGGGAAGGTCAAGCATTTTGTGACCTCAAAAAGCTTGATCCTTGTTTTGAGCAGACAATTACCGAAATGATCCCATTATTTAGAATGGATATTTCAAACATCTCAAGGTTTACCTTTACTAGGATTCTCAAGTGTTTTCTTTTACTGAATACAGAATTCAACTGAAGCAGACTTTTATATTATCTATTTTTTTATGTTTTTCTCATTTTATTTTAAAAGATGCTGTGGTATGACATGCTGATGTAACTTTAATGATAAACTTTACCTTTAGATGTTATAGCTTTGGCATTTCCTCAAGACCCCAGTTGAAGCTAAAAACCATATTTTGACACTCTAGTTGATAGATTTATGTAGCTAGCACAGATTAAATCACATTGGATGACAGAATGTAGAGTACAGTTTCTTGGTTATTCTGAATGCTTGGTTTGCAATCTCCATGAAGCTCATTGGCAGTGGCATTTACCACAGATGCTTTAGGTAAAACAGAGAGTAGAAAATGGCGGTACCAATAATAAATTGATTGCTGGATTAGGTGGCGTATACGGACATACCCTTAGGGATCTGGGTACCCCATATATCACACACACACACACACACACACACACACACACACACACACACACACACATTTCATATAAAGCAGTGTTTATAAGACATAAGTTGAGTTTCTATAATTGGTCTTTCTTGAATCCCATCTTATTAAAGTCTGATTCTAAATCCTCCTCTTTTTTTTTTGTTCTGGATTATTTGCTGATAGGGTCAGTCGAGGTCCAAGGATCTTCCCAGGTCCTGTTTCTTATAAACAGAATTGTATTAGGATATAGCCATACTCATTTGTCTATGGTTTTACTCCCAGGCTAGCATGGTGGTTGAGGAACTAAGAAGAAAACTGTATGACCCAGAAGCCTGCCATTGTTATTGGGCCTCTCACAGAAAAAGGTTGCTATTTTATGGCTCAGGAGACTCACTTCTCAGGTTGTTGAAAACACATGGCTCTTAGTGAAGTCCGTGGGAAAGTATTATATCTGCATTCGACACACAGAAAAAAGTGGCTGTGTGCACTACAACACCCCGAGTCTCCCGTGTTTCCTGGGCATTGATTTATCATTTTTTAGTAAAGGTGTGAAGTGATTATCACTGCTACTTCTTTTTACAGTTTTGTTCAGCAATTTTGCTTGGCATCATAAAAGGATGTAGTGACATATTAGAAGCGTAACAGGGTAATATGGAAGGAGTGATGATTGAGAGAAATAATGCTTGTTCTTTTTATATGTCAAGTCATTTGGGGTCTGATTCTATAGCATTCTATTTTTTCCCTTAAATTAAACTTGGACATTTCTCTCATATTAGGGACAGTCCATTAATCAGCCTAAGATTAACTAAAAAATTACTTTGTGCATTTTAGTTGCTTAATAAGTTTTTATGACTTGAATATTAATGTCCTAATAACTTTTCTGTATTCATTTATTCATTATTCAGGTATTTGAGTGCTTACTATGTGCCAGGTATGACATCTAGGGGCAAGCGAATAGGCAATGAACAAGCCAGATGGCATCTCCAATAGTGAGCTAGACAGGGAATGAGTTTATGATTTTTAACAATGATAGTCGTAACCTAGAAAGAAGAGAGGAAACTTACAAGTGAATTGGGTAGCAAAAGTCACATAGCAGGGTAAAGTTCTTTAGTGCTGTTTCAGTTGGTAACTGAATAATGAGAAAGAGAACTATTAGAGAGTTATCAAGAAGGGTGTTTTAGAAGAGGAAGTTCAAAGCCACAGAGTGGCTAATAAAGATTATAATATGCAGCAATTACAGGAAAAGGTTTTTTGTTTTTTTCTTGTTGTTGTTTTGTGTGTTGTTTTGTTGGACTGTGTGATAGTGTTAGTGGTAACAAGGCATGAGATTAATTTATGTATGCTTTCCTACATTTTCAAATAATTGATCAATAGTCTATAAATAGAAATGTTGGTGTATCTGAACAAAAATGAGTGACTAAATTAATTGCATGTAAATGACTTATGAATGAAAGAGAAGTCCTGCATAGTACAGATAAAAGTAATGGAAGAGTAGAGAAAGAAAGTATTGAAAGACCTTAGGGATATTCAGTATTAGTACTTGTTTTTGGCTCCCAGACCAAACACTTATAAAGCCACTGCCTGCATCTTGTATCCTATTTTTTTTTTCTTTTTTTCCTTTGTAACTTGGTTCAAGTTCTGTGAGAAGAAGGAACTACAGTTCTGAAAATGTTATCATATTGGCTTGTGGGCAAGCCTGTGGGATACTTTCTTAATTAGTGATGGATGTAGGAAGACCCAGCCCTCTGTAGGTGTTACCCCTGGGCCAGTGATCCTGGTGGAGAGAAAACAGGTTAACAAGCCATGGGCTACATGTTCACCATCAGCACTCCTACTTGTTCTCTGATATTCAGTTCCTGCCTTCAGGTTCCTGGCTTGAGTTCCTGTTTTGACTTCTCTCAGTAGGGAATCTAACCTGAGTTTGAGCTGAAATAAACCTTTCCCTCTCCAAATGGTTTTTTTGCTCATGTTTTATCATAGCAGTTGAAACCCAAACTACAACAGTATTTAACAAGAGACTTAAGCCTGTTAGTGGGCCAGGCTCAGGTGGCTAAAAATCATTCCAAAGCATGCAGTCTCAACTAATGTCAGGCTCATAGAGGCAAAATTCACACACACACACACACACACACACACACACACACACACACACACAACTATGTAAGAAGATAGGATGGTATGTGGAAAATGGCATGTTTAGATTAACACAGAAGCATTACATTAGCATGGAGGCTCAACATTAGCAGAAAGAAAAAGGCAAATGCAAAGAGCAAAACTAGATGTGGTTGAGTCACTCTTGTACCACTCTAGGGAACAAGTCTGTAAAGAGGAGGATTTAAAAAAAATGGAAGACTGAAAACTGGGGAAATGCAAAGGAAATTAATTTTGAACCAGAACATATTCAGAGGTGATTTTTAAACATAAAAATATAGGAAAATTTCAAACCTTAAAACATATAAATGAAAATTTAATTAGTTTAATTCAACACATTATCTACAGTTTTATCTCAGTCACATTTTGGCTCAAAAATAGGAAATTCATATTGTTTGTGTTAACTACTCCCTTGATGTCTCTATGTTGGATATAGAAGACCCCCCACCCTGCTTCTTTTATCAAGGTTCTTTGATATGCTGTATTACATCTGTTTATCCACTGGCTTTCTGTAGAACTTCCTTTCTCATGTGTCTTATCTTTAGGGTTTTGCTTGCTGTCTCCCATTTTCCTCTTATTTGTAGCTTGCTAGTATCTGCTTGTTTTGCATTTGTATGTTGTGAGAATGCAATGAAAGTTAAGTAGATTGAATTTTATAGCTAAATCCTCTAAACCATGAAGATGTGATTTATTTATTTTTGGTATTGGCCTCTGCTCTTCAGGGATCTATTCAGTCTGTAAAGAGTAATTCACTTGAGGCAAATCCTGTGCTAAGGATTGGTCATTCTCTGGTAGCTATCTGTCAGGGAGCAGGATATGCCAAGGAAGTACTCACATTTGCATTCTTGACCCCTGAAAGAACTTGCCTACTTTCACTAACCATGATTTTAACTTCAATATTTTATTTTATTGATACGATTTAAGGCTCAAGAAATGCACAAATCCTATACTCTGTACATTTCTCCAGACAAATTAATAACGGCAGATAACTTTTATCATAAGATTGTGCATTCATTTTATTTCTTGACAAGCCGTTAGGATGTACATCATTTGATAATCTGTCCCTTCAGAACAATTTCCAGAAAGGATATTATGTGGTCAGTTTTATTGTGTGCTTCCACAATTATTGAGATGGTCTCTTATTTTTCCATCTGGGGCACTATGACAAATTTATAATGGTATACAACTGTCAGTGGTCAAATATGGTACCAGGTTGGTAACAATTTACAGTCCTCCCAATGAATGTACGTGGGAAACTGCTATGAGTGCTTCTGCCACTATAGTATAGAGGTAAACTTTTGTTAAACACAAAAGCAAGTCTACGGAGAACATTAGCTCATAAAAATTGGAAACTACATATGGTGTAATATATGGCCCATAAGAATGAACTTCACAATCATACTGGGTAAGAACCCTGATAGGGGAATATCTTTTAGCAAATTGCTTAACCTCTTAGCTCTGTTTACCATAGTGAACTGTGAGCGATGATGCTCTCTCCCTCTAGAATTTGTGTGAGTCTGAAATAAGTAAAAGGACATACCTGCACAGATCCTAAAGGAGGGACTGCTAATATATTTTCTGTCATCATTTAATTTTTAGATTTAAAAAATGACAACTAAGTAGCCTTTTCTCTGACCCTGGTCTCTCTGAGAGTTATGAAATGAAAAGGGAAACATTTTTGATCTAAAATACATAGTGATTTGAAAGTCCCATTTTAGTTTAACTCTCAAAATACTTGTGGTACAGTTGGCCTAAAAGGAGGATATTTAACCTTGACCCAAGACTAAATGAAGCAAAATTGTTTTTACACACCGTGAAGAACAGAGAACAGTATTAGGAGGATAGCTTTAAAAGGTAATTTTGAACATCACTTGCATGCTATGGGGTCAGTTTTAGTCAGCCCAGTCTATGTCTTAAGTACTTAGAGTTCTGAAAAATTTGAAAGGCAAGATGCTTTCATGTAGGTACCAGAACAACAATTTTATGATTACATGCACTTTTGTCTTGATAAATGTCTTTGGTTTTTATTTATTTTCTCTATGACTCCCCACCCCAAATGATTAAGTAAGATATGCTGTAAAGGCATTTTAAATGTTTGGAGCAAAAAGTAAACATACAAGCCCCAATTACCAAAGCAGAGATGGCAGTATACTATCTTGGACTTAAGTAGAATGGATCAAAATAAAAGTTTGTCTTTTTGGGCTGGTGAGATGGCTCAGCAGGTAAGACTACTGATTGCTCTTCCAAAGGTCCTGAGTTCAAAAACCAGCAACCACGTGGTGGTTCACAACCATCCGCAGTGAGATTTGACACCCTCTTCTGGTGTGTCTAAAGACAGCTACAGTGTACTTATAATAAATAGATAACAAATAAATCTAAAAAAAAAAAAAAACCCAAAAAACTTTATCTTTTTTTTTACTTGCAGAATAGCTAGACAAGTTAATGATCTTCCTAGGAAATCAATGTCCCTTGTGCCAGAAGCAGCCGTCGTTCAGTCTGCTAACTAATCTAAAGTGGTGATTTTGTCTACTAATTGTTATTTTTATTTATTATAAGTTCAAAGCTATTTTAACTTTCTCCCATTTTATAGTCGTGTCTTTCTTACAGCATGTTTAGAAAGGAGTGTTTAATAAATGTTTGTTTCCAAATCCTTACCCATCAGCTTAATGTAACTTTAGCACTAAATACTTGTGCTCATTCTGCTCAACTCTTATGAAATAAATTGTATGAGAGACTAGGGATAGTTACAGGAGAAAGAATTTTAGTAATGTTTGAAATCGTATGTATTTGTGAAAGTACTTAAGCCTGTTTGATGTATTTAATTTTGTATCATTAAAATGACTTAAATATTTTTAAATAATTATTTTTGAGTTCTTAGAAAGGGCACATATTCTAAATTCATAATTTTCTTTAAAGGCAATTAAATAAATAATTCAGAAGTATATTCTGTTTACCTGTTAATAATTAAGCAGGTTAGTCTGTGTACTCTTTATAGTCATTGAGTTTTAATTTATTTATTTGTTGGTATGTTGGTTTTTAAGAATTTATTTAAGGACTTCTGCTATTGGAGAATAAAAACAAACAGTAATGCTGCACAGTGCAGCACAAGGAAGAGAGAATGAAAGTCAGTCGGATTTGAGCATTTAAAAGCAGTGTTATATAAATAACCCCTTTGAACTTTGTCCCTCTGTGTAGAAAAATGTATGGTGCCTGATAGTAAGTTTAATTGACCCAAAGCAATGGCTTTGGTATTGTCCTAGAAGTCTCTCCCAGTGGATTTGTTATGATTTCTAATGTCCTTGCCTCAGGGCTTAGCTTGGCCACTACTGTGAAAAATTCTTCAAGTCAACCATATAACTTGTTCCATTTCTGTGGTGTTGTACATTAATATTCAAAACCAAAATGATTGCCCCATCTAAGGGACCACCATTATGGAAAACTAGAACTCCATTTGACTCTAAAGTTTTTTCTCAGTCTCCTAAAAATTTTAGACTTTTATACTTCAATATAAACCATATTAATAATCTTAATCATGTCCACCTTTCTCTTCTTTAGCTCCATCCATGTCCTTGCCTGTAAATGTCAGTTTTATTTCCTCCCATGAAGGGATAAGATGAGAACTGTACCCAAGCTGTACAAGGATATGGCTTAACCATAGGACTGAGCATGAGGTTCCCAATTGAGGAGTTAGAGAAAGGACTGAAGGAACTGAAGGGGTTTGCAACCCCATAGGAGGAACAACAATATCAACCAACCAGACCCCTCAGAGCTCTCAAGGACAAAATCACCAACCAAAGAGTACACATGGAGGGAACCATGGCTCCAACTGCATATGTAGCAGAGGATGGCCTTGTTGGGCATTAATGGGAGGAGAGGCCCTTGGTCCTGTGAAGGATGGGAAGTTGGAGTGGGTGGGTGGTGGGGGAGTACCCTCATAGAAGCAGGGGGAGAAGGAATGAGATAGAGGGTTTGGGGGTGGGTAAACTGGGAAAGGGGATACCATTTGAAATGTAAGTAAAGAAAACATCCAATTTAAAAACAAAACAAAACAAACAAAACAAAAAAAACATGGCTTGGGCTGAGCCCAGAGAGTTTCTTTCTAACTATCCCTAGGCCTAGGCCTGAAAGAAAAGATTCAGCTTCCAGCTTCTGAATACAAACCTAGGCCTAGAATGTTTCAGCCACATAGGCTTACTGCTGAATAAATTCACTCTCTCTAGCTCTTTCTGAACTTTGGCTGGCTGAATCAAGTTAGTTGTTGTGGCTCAAATTTCTCTCTAAGCTGACTGATTCAATTTAGCTTCTTTTGGCTTCTAACTGAATTGCTCTCCTAGGAAAGGCTACTTATAAGCTCCAGACTGAACCACTATAAACTCAACTGAACCTAACCAAACTGAACTCCCCTCTCTCCCTGTCTCTGCTCTTTAAGTAGCCCCTTGTTCCTATCTTGAGAGTTAGCTGTATCCTATCTCTGGCCTGTTATGTCAGATCTTTCTCTGTTTTGTTACTAATCTGCCCCTCAAGTAGACTTTTGTTTTTGTTTTTGTTTGTTTGTTGTTTTTTTTTTTTTTTTGAGACAGGGTTTCTCTACATAGCTGTGGCTGTCCTGGAACTCATTCTGTAGACCAGGCTGGTCTGGAACTCAGAAATCCACCTGCCTCTGCCTCCCAAGTGCTGGGATTAAAGGCGTACACCACCACCACCTGGCCACTGCCTGGAAATTAAGGTGTATACTAAAGGCCTGTCTTTATTCCAGCCAGCTGAATTAAAGGTGTATGTCTGCATTCCAGCTGAATATGTTATCCTTGCCAGAGCAGCCATTTTGGTGGCTTAAAATCACTCTAGACTTGCCCATCTCAAATTCATGTTGTCTTCTATAATTCTTATTCTCCCCTTGGCCCTCTACTGGTTTCAATTAGTTCTTAGCTGTATGCACATGACTGTGGGGCTGTCCACTTAGGCACAGACAATCTGTTAGAGTAGTTGTCCCTGAAGAAAACAGACTCTCTTCCTGTGGTAGCCATAGAGTTCCAAGCATGCTTGTAGCTCCCCAGGTAGGTCTTAGGCAATGTGAGCCATTTCCTAATCCATGCTGGACCATTGACTGGTGTATTCCTCTGTAGTCTTAGTAGGCAACTATAGCTACTAAGAGTTCCAGAAGACAATATTTTGCATCAGTCTTCTTGTCTCTCTGGCTCTTGCAATTCACTGGCCACATCTTCCAGTGTTCTCTAAGCCTTAGGTGTAGGAGTTGTGTTATAGATCTCATTTGAGGAAGAATACTTCACAGCCACTTATTCTCTGCACTTTTGCCAGTCGTGAGTCTCTGTAATTACCTCTGTCTACTGAAAAACAAAACAAAATAATAAAAAAAAGAGGTTTCTTAGATGTGGGGTTTGATCTACACCAAATGTATTGGCATGATAAGTATTGAAAAGTAATTTTTGTCTTATGTGCACAATTGTTACATTTTGTTTTTATCCCACTGTATGCCTAAAACTCCATGGCAGTGTGCCATGGAGTGTGGAGACTTTGCTTCTTCTCATCTATCTTTGGAGATATGGCCTGTTATCAATGTGGTATAATGGCCACATGCTGCTGACACTGTTCTTCTCATCCCATTTATTCTGTCTTTGTAAAAACCTGCTTTATTCTATACATGTTTGCCATGGAAGGGAGATACTCATTCCATTGAAATTTGTATTTTATATCTATCCATCTCTTGGCTAGTTGTTTAAGACAGTTTCTAAGCTTAATGGCACTACACTGTAATCTAGGACACCTCTGAGTAAGGCAAAAGTACCTGAGTTCAAGGCCTGCCTGGGCAATGTAGTAACACTCTCTCTAATAACAAAAGTAAAATAAATGGTGGGAGATAGCTTATGTGTGGGACCCTAAGTTGAATTCCCAATGGAGCAAACAAACAATTGACAACAAAAGCCAAGGGCTTCTGCTGATAATTGTAGATTTAATTCAATGAAGATGGTTTTTTATTTTTTTATTAGATACTTTTTTATTTACATTTCAAATGATATCTCCTCTCCCAGTTTCTCCTCTGAAAAAATATCAAAAACAAGAACAAAAACAAAAACAAAAAAAACCCAAACCCTGTTTCCTCCCCTGTCCCTCTGATCACCAACCCACCCTATCCCACTTCCTGGTCCTGGCATTCCCCTACACTGACGCATAGACCCTTCACAGGACCAAGGGCTTCTCCTCCCATTGATGACTAGGCCATCCTCTGCTACATATGCAGCTCGAGCCATGAATATCACCATGTGTGCTCTTTGGTTGATGGTTTAGTCCCTGGGAACTCTGAGGGTACTAGTCAGTTCATATTGTTGTTCATCCTAAGGGGCTGCAAACTCTTCAGCTCCTTGGGTCCTTCTCTAACTCCTTCAGTGGAGACCCTGTGCCCAGACCAATGGATGGCTGTGAGTCTCTACTTCTGTATTAGTCGGGCCCTGTCAGAGCCTCTCAGGAGACAGCTATATCAGGCTCCTCTCAGCCAGCACTTGCTGACATCCACAATAGTGTCTGGGTTTGATGATTGAATATGGGAAGGATTCCCAGGTGGAGCAGTCTCTGGATTGTCCTTCCTTCAGTCTCTGCTCCATAGTTTGTCTCTGTAACTCCTTCCCTGAGTATTTTGTTCACCCTTCTAAGAAGGATCGAAGTATCCACACTTTGGTCTTCCATCATTTTGAGTTTCTTGTGGTTTGTGGATTGTATCTTGGGTTTTCCGAGCCTCTGTCCTAATATCCACTTATCAGTGAGTGCATACCGTGTGTGTTTTTTTGTGATTGGGTAACCTCACTCAGGATGATATTCTCCAGATCCATCCATTTCCCCAAGAATTTCATAAATTCATTGTTTTTAATAACTGAGTAGTACTCCATTGTGTAGATATACCACATTTTCGGTACCCATTCCTCTGTTGAGGGACATCTGGGTTGTTGCCAGTTTCTGGCTATTATAAATAAGGTTGCTATGAACATAGGAGCATGTGTCTTATTACATGGTGGAGCATCTTCTGGTTATATGCCCAGGAGGGTATAGCTGGGTCCTCTGGTAGTACTATGTCCAGTTTCCTGAGGAACCGCAAAACTGATCTCAAGAGTGGTTGTACCAGCTTGCAATTCCACCAGCAATGGAGGAGTGTTGTTCTTTCTCCACAACCTCTCCAGCATCTACTGTCACCTGAGTTTTTTATCCTAGCCGTTCAGAGTGGTGTGAGGTAGAATCTCAGGGTTGTTTTGATTTGCATTTCCCTGATGACTAAGGATGTTGAACATTTCTTTAGGTGCTTCTCAGCCATTCAGTATTCCTCAGTTGAGAATCTTTGTTTAATTTCTACCCCATTTTTCAGTAGGGTTATTTGATTCTCTGGAGTCTAACTTTTTGAGTTCTTTGTATATATTGGATAGTAGCCCTCTATTGGATATAGGATTGGTAAAGATCTTTTCCCCATTTGTTGGTTGCCATTTTCTCCTATTAACTGTGTCTTTGCCTTACAGAAGCTTTGTAATTTTATGAAGTCCCATTTGTCAATTGGGAAGAATCTGGAGCACATAGGTACAGGGGAAAATTTCCTGAACAGAACACTAATAGCTCATGCTCTAAGATCAAGAATTGACAAATGGGAAGATGTTTTTAAGAAAAAAAAATATTTGCTCTAAGCAAGACTGTGTTAGCGCTTTGACTGTTAAATGAAGTAAATATTATATAGCAATTCTTGTGCTAGAGAAAAGTATGTTTATCAGATAAAGGCAGATATAGTATTTAAATGAACAGGATACTAGCTTAAAATTGACAACTTCATTCATCTTTTCTGATTAACTCTTACTATTTGGATTCCTGACTTACTCACCTAGCCATATTTTTCATTATTTAATTTTTCTTATAAACCCTGGGAAGATTACTTATTATATGGTACGGTTAGATTGATTCAGGCACATGAAATGTGGCGACTTTTCTTATATGCTCATAGTCTGTTTATGTTTTCTAATTAATTAAGTGATAATAGTTGTCTTCTTTTCAGTTATGTAAATGTTTATTGAGTTCTTGTTAGACACTATTTAAAGAAGTTCAGAGAAGATAAAAGTGAATACATTCGACAGGCTTATCTACTGAAGAAATCCACAATTGGTAAAAATAGCAATATAAAAATAATAGTTAATGAGCAGCCAGCTTGCTGTGTGCTAGTCATAGTATTCAGGAGGAATGTTAGTCTTGATTCAGTCTGACAGCAGCCAGGCTTCTCTCAGTTATATGTTTGTACTTCTTTACTTAACCACCTTGATTTTTTTCTATTGTAACCTCTTAAGAAACTTCTTTTCCAAACCTGTAAAAATAGCAGTTAATGTTTCTTTCAGTTTTGCTACCTTGAGATGTTCTCCTTGACTGTCATAAATCTAATAATTTGCTTGCTTGTTTATTATTTGAAATTATATTATTGGTAATCTTTGAATTGTAGGACTTTATAGTTACAAAAGAGGAAAGCATAAATTAGTATATAACATGTAACTTCTTCAGGCCATAGATGTCTTAATTGTATTATAGATATAGACATGAGTGGTTCATATGTTGGTCAGTTTGTTCATTCTTTTATTTAGTAAATGCATTGATCATCTAGCATCCAGCAGATACTATTTATGGTGTATGAAGAAGACAATGTGACTATCCTATGCTAATAAGGGAGAGAAATAGTAAATGAAACTTACTCTTACAGTGTATCATGTAATAGCTAAATTAATTTTCCTTAAGGTATTTTTCTAGACTACTTTGGAATCCAGTCCCTAACCCCCCATACATATGATTTTGTTCCCATAGTCCTCTATTCATATGGTTTTGATTTTACTCCTGGATGTGATCTACAGAGGCTCCTCAGATGTGCTGCTGCAGAGTAATTGTGGTTTTGTTTGTGTTTCCCGAATGTAGTGACATTGTTGTTTTCCTTTTCTTGACTCCATTCAAATTTCAGAACAGCCTAGACTTGGGTATCTTTTATTTTGCTGGTGTCATTTATTGCTCCATTCTTTGATTCTGTTTGCAAGACTGCTGCATATGCTTATTAAAGATTCATCCAATTCCAATCCTAAGAGTTTTTAAAAAAGGGTTCTTCATTATAGATATACTGGCTTACAGGATTAGCTTATGTTTATGTAATGCATTTCTGTTAGCAAAACTGCTTTTGAGACTTGAAATGAGTGAGGCTCTGTGGAGATTATTAGTAAATATGACATCAAGGTCATCATAGATATTTCATAGTAAATTTAGAAAGATCGCTTTCCAAGGACATAATTTTAATTGGAGAATTGCTTGTGGCTAAATTTTCTTATTGTGAAACATAGCATATTGTTTCTAAGCCTCTCAGCATCCTGCTTGCTTTAGCTCCAGTCTCAGCTTTGCGTCTCTATTATCAGTATGCTTGTAGTTAGGAAGGAATCTAAGTGTCTTCTTCAGGTGCTTGGGAGATGGGTCCAGCAGGTTAGAGTATTTGATATGCAAGCATGAAAACCCAATCAAATCTCTGGCACCACGTAAAAAGCTAGCTACTTTAACCCTCAGCATTGTGCAGGCAGGGTGGAGACAGGAGACTAAACTTTCCAGACACCATGCTAGCTCTAAGTTCATTGAGAGACTGTCTCAAGGAAATAAGTCAGAAGATAATAGAGTAGGAAAGTTGATGTTCTCCAATCTCTGCACATGTGTGTGCATATGACACACATATAGTTCAAACAAAAATTTCATAAGGATAGATAAATAGAATGGAATGGAATAGGACAGGATAGAATAAAATAGAATAGAATAGACTGGATTGGAATGGAATAGAATAGAATAGAATAGAATTTCTAAAAGAAACAAGGCAACCATTTGTGTGTATCCATTCCTGTCCCAGTTCTTAGTCAGGCTTGCTGTGAAACTCCACTGAACATGTTACCTGTGCTGCTTATGTCTTTCCACTTGTTTAATTTTTATTTTCTCTTAATTATCTGTGATTATGCAAACATTTTCATCCTCATTTCCCATTTTAATGATATCTCAATTTTATCCATATATACTAGTTAACTTGCTGTCACTTTTCAATCTGTCATATATTATAAATATTCACAAATTCTGCCTAAGTATTAATATACAGGGCATGAAGGATGGTTCAGTTGGTAAAGTCCTTGATGTACAAGAGGAGGGACCAGAGTTTGTTCTATAGAATAAATGTAAAATCCCTGATGTAGCACATCCTTGTAATTGCAGTGTTGGGGATGCAAAGGCAAGAATGTCATTGGTACCTTACTGGCCAGCCATGTTCTACTACTTGGTGAGCTCCAGGCCAATAAGAGACCTTGTCTCAAAGGAGGGTGACATAAAGATTATCAGAGAGATTTCATAGCAAATTTAGCAAGATCGCTTTCCAAGGACATAATTTTAATTGGAGAATTGCTTGTGGCTAATTTTTCTTATTGTGAAACATAGCATATTGTTTTCAAAAGACTCTCAGCATCCTGAGCAGAAATGCTGGCATTTCTGAGGATGATACCAAAGGTTGTTCTCGTGCCTACAGGCAAATGTGTTCATGTGTGCACATATGAAGGCACACCTGCACACACATCCAAATACTAAAATCTAAAGCTCATTGTTAATATAATTTAAGAAAGTTCCTATTGATATTCTGCCCCCTGTCCCATTTAGATGTGTACACATAGTGCTTTGCGTTGAATGCAATATGTTTTGCTGAGAATCTGTACTGGATGTTTTCAGTTCTTGTAATGATTATGTTTACTTATTTGTTCAAAAGTGGAACTGTTAGAATTCATGAAGTCACCTACATTCTTCTCAAAGCTAATCATGAAGACATTAATGTAAATGTAAATGGTTTCTTGAATGATTACTAATTTTAAGTATTTTTTTTTTTTTATAGATAAATGAATGGAGTGTCTGACTTGCCCTTTGCAACTCTGAAGGCTGCAGGTAAGAGCCAGCATGTTCCCATGGGCTTTCTTTTCCTGGACGTGCTTTATTATTTTCAAGGCCATGGATTTACTACTCAAACTTTTTCTTGATTGCCCTTTAACAATCTCTTCCTCAAAATAATATATAATTATAAGTAAAACAAAAACCCCATACCATTTCACAATATTTAATCCTACTTTGTTGATGTTATACTTTCTTCTACATAGAAATGTTTTATGCTTCTCATTTTTATTAGTTTGAATTCTTCTTATTATAAACCTTGCCCTTTCTCTAAGTAGGCATATTGACTTAAAATTGGAAAGTAAGCATATATTTGTGCTCAGGAATAGCTTTACAACTTATGATAGGAGAGAAATAAAAACACTTTCATTGGAAACATCCAAACTTTTCAGATGACATTTAATAGCTTCAGATACATAAGTCCAGAATTGCAGACAAGAGGTTTACAATAGACCTGTGTTGCTGCATTGTGTATAAAGAGCTCATAGGACTTGAGAGAGCTTTCTTAGACAAGAGGGGGCTGTAATTACTTTGCTCCTTACATGCATGGTTAGATCTTCCAGAGAGAATAACATGCTAGGGTAATTTATTATAGAAGAGTAAATCACAGATTATATAGGAGGGGGTTGGGGTGGTGTGATTCAACCATCAGTTTGTGAATACATACACTTAAGCATGTGTGATAGCTTCTTTTTAATTTCTTTACACCAGTGCACACCTCAAACGTTCCGTTTAGCAGTGGGATATGCAAATTGTTCCAAATGCAGCAGCAGTACTTTCACCTGAATGTCAAAACTGTCAGACAGCTTTAAATCAAATCTTTATAACATTTTAAAAACCAACCAGCCCCAAGATTAAGGAACCAAACTCTGAAAAAACTTGTCTCCTGTACTTCCAAAAACCTCCTGTATGTCAACATAGTAATGTCAGAGTTCTAATTCACCTGTTTTCTAATTTTAACCTTTTAAGGATTTTATTTTATTTGGCTTAATTACGATATTTTCTACAAATTAATGATAAATGCCTTGATTAATAAAACCAAATGTCAGAGAAAATGACAACTTGATGAAAAATTAATACTAGGCAATATTTTAAGGTACAGAGGTACTAAAGATGTATTCTGGAGACTGGTATTTCATCATCTCTTTCTTGAACGTAGGTAACCAGAATTTTCTTTGTAGGTTTTCACTACTGTATGTATAGGTACATTAATAATATCATTTCATCTGTTTTTAATATTAGTTATTATAAATAGATATATATTGTAAGTTAGCTCTTATATTACTGCATCATTCATTTTTAATTTACAGAAACAAAATAATGCATATAGTATGATAGTGATAGAAATGAAGTTAGCACACTAAGAATCTAGCTAGTTTTGTGTGTGTGTGTGTGTGTGTGTGTGTGTGTTTGTGCACTCACATATGCTATCTATCTATCAGAATGTCTCATGGTATAAAATTTATCATTTTTAACATTTGTTTAGTTATCACTATTTTGTCCAATGACTCACCAGTTCACCTAGCCTGGCTGGCCAGAGAGCTCTAGGACCCATCTGTCCCTGTGTGCCTAGCGCATGCAGTGTGTGCCTCCATGCGCACCTTTTCCATGGTGGCAGGCCATCTATACTCAGCTACTTAGGATTGCATAACAAACACTTTACCAGCTAAGCCATTTCTTCAGAACACAGGGATTTGGTTTTTAAAGCATTTTTTCAAAGTTTTTTTTTTTTATGGAACTTAATAAATGTAAATGGCTTGCTTTTTCCTTATAAAGTGCTTATTAGCTTAAAACCCCTAGAATGATCAATATGATGAGTCTTTTTTACTGATAGTCATAGGATTGGAAGACAGAAATGTGCCATGTAATTTTTCTTCGAAAGTTTTGCTTTACTTTACAAAATTTTCATACTAGTACATGTTGTGTGCTGAATCTATTACCCTCACCTTTCAACCCTTTCTGCCTTCTCATTCCTCATCTCCCAAGGCAGATTTATGTTCATGTTGTCATATGTTCATCCTTGATTTTATGTTTTTCTATAAACCACATATGAAATCCTCAAGGCATATAAGACGATAAGAAAGACACAATATTGTCCGACATAGATTTATTTCACTTCATATTATCATTTTTATTTACTTTCATTTTTTCAACAAACATCAAGGTTTTGTACTGTTCCCATGTATTTTCCTATTTTCATAAATTGAGCATTTTATTTTGATCACTTAAATGTTTGTTAAGTGTTAAATAGAAAGGCACTATGCAGCATTAATGCCTGTGCTGTAATTTTATATTGACATTTCACAGACAAAATTGCAAACCAAATAAAGTCGGGCACAGCCACTGCTCCTGTGCTGTGCTTTGATTGATTGATTGACTGGGATCCAAAGAACCACCTAATGCACTGTTGGGGACATGGGCCATCTGTTCATGGAGGGACATTCTGGTCACACCTATCAGTAGAAATGTTTGCCAGCTAAAGTTAGGATTGCTTCTACATGCAATAGAGACTGTACTTTTTGATTCTGGTGTTTTAAGCATCTTGCTCTGCATATTAGGGTAAGTAGAGGTAAGCATTACTTGGCAGTTGGCAAGCAGGGTGTGTGCTAGTCCAAAGGGAAAACGTTCTTCAGGTTTCCTGGAATATTTACATTTGGAAATGGGTTTTGTTTGAGTCTTCCCTTAGCTGACTCCAGGTTTTACTGTTTTTATGTACTGCTTGATTGCAGGTATCCAGCCTGTCCTGGCAAAGCTGTTTGATAGTAGAGGCCACCAAAGATGCCACCCTCAGTGTTACATCCTGCCATGTCTAACAGCTCTGTCAGCTAGTTATTCACTTCTGTGTGACTCTCTGAACTTTCCCAAAGAGGTGTTTGTTCCATTGTAGCACAAGGCTCCTATTATGTGTCATCTCTATACCTGCATTTACCTGGAAGCAAATTAGTTCTTATATTATATATCATTAACTAACAGACGCCCCAATTCTTTCACAGTTCTCAATTCACATATCAAGCTTATGTCCTTTCCTTTATGCTATTTTCCTTAGTTAGTTTATTTCTGCATGTGAAACAGCTCTCTGTTTATTAGTTATAGGATTTGACAAGGACTTATGAAATACTTTACTGTGTGTAAGCTTAGGGTTTTGGTCCTAGCTGTCTCAGTTTTGTACTATAAGAAAAGTTTATTTTCCCTCAAATACCTGTGAACAAGTGAGCAAGACTGAAACCCAAAATAAGTTCTTAAAGTCGTTGGTAGGTGTCACATTTTAGCTTCGAGAGGAGGACGAGTTGCTGAGCCTACATAATAAACTTAGTTTTGGGCTGGCGAGATAGCTCAGCAGGTAAGAGTACTGACTGTTCTTCTAAAAGGTCCTGAGTTCAAATCCCAGCAACCACATCATGGCTCACAACCACCCGTAATGAGACTTGACACCCTCTAACCCATCTGAAGATAGCTACAGTGTACCTATAATAATAAATAAATCTTTTAAAAAAATAAATAAACTTAGTTTCAGGGAGTTGGGTCATGATGCTGTAAACCTGAAACTTGAATTAACACAGAACAATTAACTGAAAACCTGTGAACATCCTGAATCACATGGAAAATTTAAAGGAGTTAGACTCATCTCCATAAAATATACACAAAGTATATGCCACAAAAAGATCCTATAATGGGCCAAAAACTATATAAATTCTCAGTTTTGAAACATATATGAGACTAGGTTCATTTATAAATGTCTTTTTAAGCACCTTTTGAAGTGGCATTTTCTATCTTAGGCTATATTATATTATGTAAAATCAGATTATTTAGAACTTTTGTATGGAAAGATTAATATGGCTTATGTCATTGTGTTTTTTATAGGTACTAGTTAGAATAATCAGGCTCTAGAAATTGTGGCCACCCAACTTACTTGTCTCCTTCTATTTATTAACTGAATAAAACATGTCCAGTAAGTACAATTTTATTGTTGTCTTTTGTTTTTGTTTTTGAGACAGTCTTACTTTGTAGACCATGCTGGCCTTTAATTTACGATTTTGATCCTTCTTTCAGTCACATGCCATTCCAGAGCCTTGAGTGATACTGTTAAGTAAGGAAAGAAAAGATATCAAGAAAACAAATGTAGTTCCCCCTCCCCAAAATGTTGCATTCAGTCTCTTCCCTTAGTGACCTAACAGCTTTCAAAATGTGCTGGTCTCTGTTTGGATTACTTTAGTGTTGACAAGGTGTTTTTTCATTCCTCTAATGAAGTGGGAAATAAATTAGCATGCTTCTGGAGGTATTTAGATTACTTACTGTAGTAATAATGCTCAACATGTCTTTGTAATAGTCTTCAACTCCTACCCACAACTAATTAGTGACTTTCAGAATGAGAGAAGATCTTAGTCGTGCAGGAGCTCTAAATTTACTAGTGATCAAAGGAGTGTTACTAATATACTTGTCAGTATTAGAAAAGAGTTAAGTAAATAAAGGGCCAGATGGTTGCGCCCAGAACCTATCAAGAGCCCAGTATGTGTGGGCTGGTCCAGCAGAATGACAGGAACATTTTCCAGGCCAAGTGGAACTCCAGTTAAGCTTTTACTAATATCAAGGAGAGTGTTTGTCAAATGTGTTTTTTATGGTATTGTGGTTCGCATCTGCAGATCACATTGGTACTAGTTACTATGAAGGCCACTACTCATTTGCATCAAATTCAAGCAGATTCACAGGTCTCAGCAGACGGCCATGCCGTGAGTCATATTAGCATGCAAAGTAAGATAATTACCCTGGAAACATTTTTGTAGGTTCAGAAAATACTATTTCTTTAAAATCTTATAAAATCTTTCTATAGTCTCTCTTTGTATTTTCCCCCTTTTCCTTTATAGCTGGCCTAATCTTTAGATCCTTCTGCTTGTACTTGCCCAATGCTTGGCAACTACACTCAGAAAAAAGGATTTGTACAGTTATAAATATTTTTCATACTCTATCTTAGGTGGATATTTGTTTCTTCCAACAGATTGTGTGACTCTTGATCTAAAATACCTGACAATATAGTGCCTGGCACGCAGTGCTCCTGAGGAAGTAGGGACCATGCCTTAGTGTCTGTGCTGACTCTTCAGGCTGAGGGAACTGGAGACCAGGATCAGCAGACCCCTCCTGTGTGTGTCTCTGTGCTCATCCTGAGCCTACTCATTGTACCTACTACTGTATGTCAAGTCACCATTTTATCTTGTCATTATATCATGTTCATCTTATAAATACTTTTGAAAACTCCTAAACCTCCTGAGTTTCTATGATAGGTACTTAGATCAGTGCTGTTGAGTAGATAAGATAAAATAAAATTTGTATTTTGAGGCATTTTCTTAAAGTCACACCAATAATGCTTGAGGAGGTTAGCTAACTTTAGGACCATCCCTTCCTTCCCTCCCTCTTTTCTTTCCATTCTTTCAACATTTTGTGAGTGTTAACTCCATGTCAGACATTTTAAAGATGTTAAATAAACTATTGAACAAAAGAGCCATAAGGACATTATCATCTAAAAGGGTAATATACTAAGACATAAATAGCAATTACAAATATAGATATTTAATAAAATCATTCTTTCTGCTTGTCTCTGTACTCTGCTATGGTTTTAGGAATTGAATGTGTAGTTTATTATCTCCAGTAGCCTGAATTTTAAAGAGCAGATTACATCTAGATTGAAATTATAGAAAAACCATATTCTTTTCAACTTGTGTAAGAGTGTAGGTGTCTTTGATACAAATGTACATTGAAGCAGTATTTTGCTCAGGAGGAACTATAAGAAAAAGATGTTTTGCTGGGAAGTGGTGGCGTATGCCTTTAATCTCAGCACTTAGAAGGTATGGGTTGGCAGATCACTGAGTTCAATGCCAGCATGATCTACAGAGTGAGTTCAAGGACAGTCTGGGCTACACAGAGAATCCATGTCTCAAAAACCAAAAACCAAAAATCAAAAGCAACAACAACATAAAAAAAAAACCCAAGCAAATCAAGAGAAACCCTACCAACAAAACAGAACAAACAAACAAACAGACAGAAAAGAAAGAAAGAAAGAAAGGAAGGAAGGAAGGAAGGAAGGAAGGAACAGAGGAAGAGAGAAAGAAAGGAAGGAAGGAAAGAAATTAGAACTATACTGTCTGATACAAACTACCTTCATGGGTATTTTCAAACCTTAGAGCTTGCAAAGTAAATTCTAGATTTTTTAAATTACCAAAAATGATTTCTGTCAAATAACTTTTGTAAGTGGGATATTATTTACTTTTGAGTCAGGTTTTGGCAATGGTAAGGAAAGACTAGGGGATGGATGTGTCTGTAGTTTTCTCTCACCAGTCATGTGCCTCTGTTGGTTTTGTGTTGTGATCAGATTCTTCATTATGTTTCCTATTGGACATGCACACCACTTGGCCCTGCAGCCTGCATTCTCGTTGAAAGCCATTCCAAAGCTGGACTTCAGCCTTGTTTAGTAAAAAGAGGCCATTTTCCCCATCAGCTGTTCACTTGGGCATACATTCTTTATACTCTTAAAATGTTTTGTATGCATCCAGTGTTTACTAGACGGATTTGTCAAATTGCTCATAGATAATCAGTTTTTAAAGTTATAATTTGAGCTGTGACCTCTCAAACTCTGAATTATAAGGTTTGACCCTTTGATTCACATTTTGACATAACAGCCATTAATTATAGTTTTTAAAGGACATTTATTTCAGTTATAATTTGTGTTATGAAAACACTTTAAGTGTTTTTCCTTTAACTTTCAGGAATAACTGCCCAAATATAAATGCATATCAACAGATCTGTAACTATATGTAGTGTGTATATTTTATTATAGTGAGTCACTGGAATATATATGAATATTGAAGTATATTTATGCATTTTATGCCAGTTCATTGTGATATATTCTTATGGATAGTTTTTTTTGTTTTGTTTTTTTGTTTTTTCAAGACAGGGTTTCTCTGTCCTGGAATTCACTCTGTAGACCAGGATGGCCTCAAACTTAGAAATCTGCTTGCCTCTGCCTACCAAGTGCTGGGATTAAAGGCATGTGCCACCACTGCTTGTCCCATGGATAGTTTTATGTTGTCATCCATTATCATTGGGATCATCCTCATTTTATATAATCCTGCTGTGATTAACTATGACCATCAAGATAAAAGAAAGCTTATCAGTGAAATCTAGGTATGTCCTTAAAGAAACTTTGAATATTCTAAAGACCATTTGAAGTAGTGCGGTATAGGTAAATGTAACTGTTTAAGTGGTTTTTGCAAATATCCATGGCTGAGGTACTGAGAGTGAGAGGGCGTGGCAGAGCAATTAGTGTAGGTGAGCTCAGAAACATATAGATTTGTAAACACCAATAGCATCTATATTTTAAATGGAGGAAGTTTACATTTTAATTAGATAAAAGACATTTATATAGCTAAAAATACTAACATAAGTCTGCTACTAGTTAGTTAGTACTATTTCAAATATTTGGGTTTCTAGTTCTGTACTAAACATACTTTAGAGAAATGAATACTTAAAAATCTGAATAGTCTTCAAAAAGGCACATAGGCAGCAGTTTGTACTTTAAATATATCTGAAAGAGCTAGCTTGGTTTTGTTTAAATTATGCATTGCTTTTGTGTTCTTGTCTACCATGAGGTCTTATGGGAAGTGTCTGGTCTCTCGTGTACTGGATAGTGTGCCTCATGAAAGATATTTCCCTCTGTTCTTGACTATGGTACTCTAAGATGGATTGTTTCTTAACAATATAGAAATATGTTCATTTTAATTCCAAAAATATGTTACTGTCTTAGTTGACTCTGGAGATTCAGGCGGCTTCTTCCATTAACAGACTGACATGATTTGAGAGTGACTTGTTGACAGCTATGTGGGAACGTTTGTTTATTTAGTATGTGCGTTTTGTACTTCCTATCTGGAAATAGCATTATACTTGGAGTTTAAATTGAGTTTTAGCATTGGTTCAACTGCTTCTTGTTACCAGGCTAAGTGACTTACTTCTCTGTACTAATGTCCTCAAAGGAAAGAGAAGAATGAGATCTCTGTTATAGTTAGGATTGGAGGTATTAGTAATAAGTACATTCAATTCAATTGCTGACACACAGACTATTACCAGTAACTAGTAATGATTTAAATTGGAACACTGTTCCCAGTTTTTCAATTAGTAAGGCATTTCCTTTTAATAATTTCTATTTTCTGATACACTTACTTCATTCTTCTCTTTTTATCTCATACGTTTCTTTTTCCTATGACTATCCAATCTTCTCATGATTCCATTTATACATGGAGAACTCATCTTACCCAGAGAGCATTTGAAATAAGAGAATTATTCTCCAAACACATGTGAGAGCACTGCAATAAAGGAGTAATTGGTAATCCAAAAAGAGGAGAACATTTTATCATAGGCTGTGTGTGTATTTTTTTCTGACATACTAAAAAACCCAGAACTTATCAGTAGAAAGTAGACTTCTCTGATAAATAATTTAGATTATAATATTTACCTCTAAAACCTAGTAGTTGATGGATTTTTCCTTTGCTTAGTTTCTAAAAGAAAAAGTAACAACAACAAGGAGTATAGAGATAACCCACAGAAAAAGAGATTTATATAAGAATTAATATCCAATGAACATAAAGAACTTAATGTATGTGAGCAATGGGAAAAGGAACTGCATACTTTTTTCCTTAGGAGCAAACAGAAATAACCAAGAGATGAATGAAAGAATGTCAAACATCAGTAATAACTAGAAAAATAAATTAGAATCAAGGCTATAGTAAGCTAGGTTTCATACCTTAAAATGACTGTAATTAAAAAGCTAAAGATATCTGCTGCTGATAGTGTATGGCCAGAGAATTCTTTGTACACAGTTGGTAGGGATACAGATTAGTAACTATGGAAAACATTTTGCATGCTGCTCAAAAATTACCAATAGAATTGTCATATCACCCAGAAATGCCATTAATAGGTATAATTCAGGAGCATGCCTGAATTACACCTTTTACATGCCTCCACAGTTCACTCCAGTGCTGTTCACAATAACCAAGATACAGAAGCAACTGAGGTGGTAGTCAGTAGATGATACTGGAATACTCATATTTAGGTTTAGATGTGATGTATGCATGTATGTGTGCATATGTGTGTGTGTGTATTGTCTACGTAAGACAAGAAACCAACATTTAACTCATTACTTATAATTTTGAAACATTAAAACTCGGGGACATTATACTTAGTGAAATAATGAAGGTGCACAAAGGTAATCTTCATTGTCTTACTTGAATGTGGGATCGTAAAGCTCCACACAGAGGCAGAGTTCCGTGATGGTTGCCAGACTTCCAGATGATGGTCAACATTCTGCTCAAAGAACATGTAGATAAGAGGACTAAGTTAATAGGCTCTTTTATACATCATGGTGACTGTAATTAGTGTATTCCAAATTTCAATATTGTTGGAGAGTTAAAGTCCCTTCACCATAAAATTGCTGAATATGTGAAGTAATTTATATATTCATAAATGTTTGGACATTGTGTTATATATCATATATATATATATATATATATATATATATATATATATATATATATACATAGGTGT